>RJWH01000629.1:0-68683 GCA_004363575.1 Solenodon paradoxus | reverse complement strand
TTACTAAGATTTCAGAGGTGCACTTACCCAGGTGACCACTGAAAAGAGAAACAGAAGAGAGTACAGTGCAGGAAGAGATGGTCAGTGGGTACATGGAAGGGAGAAGGTGCACCCTTCCCTCTAACCATACATTGTCACGAAACTAAATACAATGAAAGCAAACGCTGAAGTTTCTCATGTGGCCGTGTCACAAAACTGTCATTGTGCTCAGTTTCAGACACGTAGTATCTGCAGGTGCTTAGCAAAGGGTAAGAAAATCCAGGGGCCCACTGTGACCATCGCCCCTTTGCCTAGAGAACTACGGGTCCTGCTCTGAATTCCAGAGAAAAATGACGCTGCGGAAATTCTGCTCTGCTGTTCTGTGGGGCGGCTGTGCCATGTGTGAGCAGGGAAACTCTTTCAAACAGTCTCCAGACACAAAGTGATACTAAGCTGACCGGTCAGAGAGAAAAATGCACATGTTGAAAATCATAAATAATTTAAATTCTCTGAATCTCACAGCAGCAGTGAGAGCTGACCCTAGATTAGCAGTTGTTCAGAGTGAAGCTCCCGGCTTTGTCTCTGGAGAGAGTCAAACAGGACTGGGGGCTACTGCCGTGATTGCTGAGCGCCCCGAGAGATGTGCTCAGATTTAATGAGAGCATGGAAGTAACCTCCCTCTTTGGGTGATTAGAAGGAAATGAACTTTTTGTCATTGACTTCTTAATTGAGATTATTGTGCATTTACACACAGTTCTAAGAAATCACAGAAAAGAGATCGTGTGTGCCTCTTACCCAGTTTCTCCCAATGCGCACATTTTGTTAAAATCCATAGTGTTATGACAACCCAGACACACTGATAAAATTCACCAAACTTATTCTGATTGGCCCAGTTTTACATGTAGCATGTGCGTGTGTGTCTGTGTGTAGTTCTATTCAATTTTAGCACCTGTGTAGGCTCCTGTATCCACCACCACAGAAAGACAGAACATTCCATCATCACGACCACCACCCACTCTCAGTAGAATCCCTGGCAGCCACTAATTTTACCATTTCTAAGATAATGTCATTTCAAGAGCATTATTTACACGGACCCATACACTAGGCAACTTGTTGGTACTGGACTTTCCACGTGGCGTGATTGCCTACACATTCACCTGAGTGGTCAGACACTACACTCCGTCCCATGCACTGATGAACAGATCTCATGATGTTGGGCACCACATATTCTTAATCATTCACCTGGGATGGGACATCTGTCTGATTCCAGTTTCTGGCTCTTACACAAGCAACTGCTATGGACATCTTGTGTAAGTATGTGCATACACATAGATGTGAATTACTCTGGGATACAAGCCTAATGTAATTTTGCTGGGTCTTGTGGTAAGGGCATGCTTGTGCAGAGCCTGACAATCTGTCCTGTAGAGTAGTGATATCATTTTACATTCCCATCAGAAATACGAGACATCCAGTTTATTACCGTTGGGTCTTGTCTTTGATTTTTCAACTTTAGTCATTCTGATGAATGTTCAGTGACACCTCATCGTGATGTGAATTTGCACTTAGCTGATGACTATGGCTGCTGCACGTCTTTTCACAGGGTCGGTTTTCACATGTAAGACCCTCCAGTGGGATTCATGGGTGATGGTGTGGGGGGATCATCTCAGCAATAGAAAGGATGTGAGTGTAACAGTAGAACAGCAAGGTTTTCCCCTGTAGCATCATTTCTCTTCTTTTTTGTTTAGAGAGAGGAAGAACAGAGGAGAAGAAGAGAGGGAGGGATGGAGGGAGCAGGGAGGGAAGAAGAAAGGGAGAGGAGAATGAAACAAAGAGGAAGGAGCAAGAAAGGGAGAAAAGGAAGAAGAATTTTTGTTGTTTATTTTGTTTTTCCCCCAACCCTGGGTTGCAAACCTGGGTCCTTGAGCTTTACATGGTCCACACCCCAGTCATCTCAGTTGCCTGAGCCACAAAGTCATGTCGGAGCATCATTTCTTAGGACAATAGGTTTTTTGAGGGGTGAACTTAAGACATCCAGCAGCAGGTGAGTCATTTATTATGGCAGAGCTGAGCAAAGAGTACTGTGCTCTCTCAAACAAAGAATAAACATTTCTCTGTGTGAACATCTAAAATTCTCTCCAAACAAAGAAGAAAAAAGATTAAACAGAGACCTGTTAAGAGTAAAATTTTCCTCTGCTCATGCACATATATTGTTCTTATGTTTTTAAATCACATAGTTTATTCCAGAGAGAAAAAGTCAAGATAAAATTTTCCAATCATAACAAGAGAGAAAAGAAATTTCCTGAAATTGTGGCAAATCTGATTTGAGTATGGGCAGTTCACGGCTGTAATAGATCCAGTATAATCATGTTTTCCTCTAGCAAATGTCATGCCTGCTACCCTGTTCCAAACATGTTTCATAAAACACATACACTTCTCTATTGTTTTAAGATTGGAAATGTATATATTTAAAAAAAAAAAACATTTGGAAATACCAAGCTTAAGAAATGAACCTATGTTTCTTCAAAAATGATTTCATTCTACATCTTCTTTCTGAAATGAATAGCTCTGGTACCTGCAATCATTTCACAATTCCTCTGTGTACGATGACTATTATTTACAATCTTTTCTGACCTTATGTAGTGATTGGACTTCAAGAACCTGATTGTAAATAACATCCCTTTACAAAACTGATGACCATGGTGTGAAAACAGAAGCACTGCAGTGAGTAGAATTCTCAGTATCTCCCTTGTATCTGCACATCCCCCACTTACTACCAAATCCCCATATGGACTCCGTGATGAAGATGTAATTAAAGTCCTGAATCAAATGACCCTAAGCTGTATGTAAGCAGATGATCTGAGAGTTCTCAACCCAATTGTAAGTAAGTTTTGTGATAAACAGAATTTATTCAACTCATTGTCTGTATGGATGTAGATGAGATAGGAAAAAGGAAAAATTTACTAATAAAAATGGTGAGGTGACAGGGTAAGAAAACATCAACATTTCTCAAGAATAGCTATTCTGTGGAATTTTGGAATATTTACATGCCCCAAGTCAAGGAGAAGAACAATGCCAATCACACCAAGAACAAGAATAAGACTAACAAGGACAAGGACAAGGAGAAGGAGGAAGATGAGATGGGACTCCGGAATTTTACAGCCTTTATATTATAGTACATCTGTAAGTGACATAAGAGAAAACCCATAGTAGAGACTAATTATTGCTGCACAGAGAACCATATGATAATGATGTCAATAGCTAGTATTTTAAATATTTATAGTGCCTAGTGTATGTCAAGAACCCATAAACACAATTCAACCAAGTTTCATAAAAATCACACGTGCTGTCCCTATCCTCACTTTCCTCCTCATGAGCCCCAGCACTGGTCCTTGTCACATCACTGTGATAACTTTGGCAACAGCAGCACTGATTCCATATGGAGCACATGTTCAATGTTCATCATGTAGTGACACCCCGTCCTTAAAAAGCATTCTGTCTTCCTCTGCTCCCAGTCTCCTAATCAGTAGATCTTGGTTGGCTCCTGGAAGATTCTTGCCCCTTTGTTGGTGGTGTTCCCAAGGGCCTCGCTCTCCCTCCACTCTGACACTCTGACTCCCTGGGTGATGTGGTGTTAATCGTGTTTGCTAATGTAGACCTGCAGTGGGACCCTTCTGTCTCCTCCAGTTGCGGTTGGTCCCAGCTATAGCACCCTCCCTGCTTTCTCACCATTTATCTGCCTCCAATCTCAAACCTGAAAGGAATTCAATACCGCCATGAGGTTAGTTAGAGAGGTTTTATGCCCTTCTCAACACCTCAGAGAGCCTCTGTTTTTCTTCCTTGCAGGTATGTTCTGTCACATCCAGGTTGTTGGGAAGTCCGACTTCAAGGAGCATGAGATGGACACTAATGAAAAACACATTATTGAGAATCAGAAATACCTTGAATAGAAAATTACTTTGTTTCCCAATGTGGACAAAATAAGCTTAATGGTGTTTGAAAACACCAAATAAAGAGGGAAATAATTGCTTCATCTTGTTGAGGGTAGTGATCTCTGAAATTGGATAAAATAAAAGAGAGGAATCAGCTGGATTTACCATCATCATCCTGTTGAAAATTAACAAAAGAAACCGACAAAAGAATGTGCGTCTAGTCTCTTGAAGTCAACCATTTTATTCCAGGCATATTTTTGTTCTTCCATTGATGAATATTAATGCTATTTTTAAAAGAAAAAATTTATATATCTGTGAATGACCTAACATTTCACAAGAAGCTATTGATTAATTATAGCATGACAAGGAGGCATAGGGATTTATAATAATATGAATAAATGAAAAAAGATTAAAAATATTAAATGTTGCCTTAGCAACTGAGAATATGTCCTACCACAATGAATAGATTTCATTAGCATGAACTTGAGATAAATAAATAATTTGCAATATCACATTCCAATTGTGGGTCGGTTTAAAATAAGTCAATTTACTGTTGACACTGACAAGCAGAGCTTAATTTATACCACTGAGAGAGCATCTTTGAAAGTTTAATATCAGCAGTTAATATACTTAGCAAATAATGAAAATAAAAACTGGAAGAAATGACAGGCAATTTTCAACAACAACAACAACAAAAAATGACTTCCAAATCTCTATAGGTTAACAAGAAAAATTGGTCAACTCATCCTACAGGCTTAATATTTCATAGACTAAACACAATGTTCCTTTCTAAGCAATAGAAACTCAGATTATGTTATGTTCACTTGTTTTATAACCTACTCTTCCAAACAAGCTTAAAAGCACTTTCTAGGGTGGATGAAACTATGTCTTCTCTTTATTTTTATAGCTCAACCATATTCACACAATAATATCTAGCACAATGCTTCAGGCACTGAGTAGTTCATTCACTAGTAAAAACCGAAATTAGACTTCGCTTTGTATTTTGTGAGTTTTATACTCAGAAAGGCCTCCCGAGTTAGCTCAAATAAACCCTGAAAATTTTTAATGAGAACAAATTAGTTTTACAAATGCACATACAGATTGAACATAAAATCAGCTGTCTTTGGGGACATCATTTCCATAGACACATAATTAATTTGAGCCATGCAATACAATATAAATAATGCACATTCACATTTTTCACATTTTGAAATGGAAGTGCAGACACAGTTGATTCATTCTACCTGACAATTCAGAGCTGTCCAAATCAAAGAGACGCTTTTTATTGCAGAGCAATCAAGTCTCTAATTAGGACTGGCATTTCACCCATCATCCTCCTATCATTTCCACTGCAGCTTGAATGTTTGACAGTCTAAAAAAAGCCGGATGGGAAAAATAACAGGGATAAAAATGACTGCTTAAAAAAATAGACAAACTTCTGTGGTAGAAGTGTGATTACCAGAAAGTTCTAAAAAGTATTGAAATTTCATGGCATACCTTGAGAAATATGGTTAGGTCTGCTGCCTCCAGCCAATGCTGTCTGCACACCTCCCAAGGACCCAGGTTTGTGTCCCCGGGTCAGGGAATAAACAAGATGAACTACTAAATAAAAATACATAAAATGCTTCTTCTTCCTTACTTTTCCTGCCTGCTTACTCACCTTTATCCTGCCCACAACCTCCCTTTAAATAAACAGATGGGTAAGTAGATAAGTAAATAATGAACATTAAAATTATATAAACTTCAAACAACAAATATATATGGTTAGCCTCAGCAATTAGAAAGTTTTAAAAAGGGACATTTGACCTCCCTTAAACCCAAACCCAAAGGGTTTCGCCAATCAGCTACTCTACTCAAGTATACTTGTATGATTGAACTTAACTACCTTTATTTTCCCAGATCAGATCTCTTCTAACTGATTTACGCTTCCAATTCTCTCTAGAATGTCAATCTTGAAGCTTTCCTGACACCTGTAATTCAGTTTTCTCTCTTCCTTCAGAAGGGGCCCTACCTTATTCCTACACCCTATCAGGTCCTTGACAACAATCCTTCCCTTCAAGGAGGTTTCATTAACATGCTGATGAGAAGAACGAAAACAAAGGCTCCTGCCCAGGGCTCTGTCTGCTGGAGTTGGCAGTTCTCCCCAAGTCCACATGGATTTTCTCTGGCCCCTGGTTTCCTCCCACAAACCAAGATGTGCCTGTAGGTCCCTTGATGTGTCTCACTTGTCCCTGTGATGGAAGAGCATCCTGTCCAGGCTTGGGCCCTGAGCTACCAACAGAAGTTCCAGTGACCAGTGACCGCAATGGCAATGAATGAATGGAAAAGAGTGATTGTCTAATGTTAGAAGTGTTTGGGGTCTTTACTCAGAAGCTTGTCATGTTTCTGTGTCCAGAAGTGTACAGGAGGAACTTAACTCATTACATCAATTAGCTGATGGCCTAATTGATTTCATTCCACACCACAGTGCTGAAAGTCAGAGTCTTAAGAACCTATAGAGATGAGCATAAGATGTAGGTCATGGCAGCACCCATCATGCCTTCATTAACAACACTGTATTGCACACTCATACATTTGTGAAGAGGGCAGACCTCAGGTTAAGTGCTCTTACCACAATAAATTGCCATAATATAAGCACTGAGAATATCTTTGTATGTGGTCAAATTCAGAATGGCTGTACATCCACATGGCAGTCACTTGAATCGAAATAACTGTCTCCAAAGTAGTGGCTTCAGAATGTCCATGACGTCAATCTCCCATTTTGTCCTGAAGACAATCCGAATATCATTAGTATTGAAAACCCACCAAAGGGCAGGCACGATGGCTAACTGTGCATGTATCATCAATTAATCTTCTCAATACCTGGTCTACAAATGAGAACTGAAGCACAGAGTTGTTGCAAAATATGCCTGAGGTCTTGAACACAGTGAATGGTGGAGTTAAAACTAAAACAAAGAATTTGACTCCAGAGCTGGTGACTTTCACTATGTAGAGATAATAGTTTCTACCTGTGCCCTGTGAAAGACTCAAATAAATCATTTCACCTACCTGAGCCCCGTCTTCCATGAATAAAATAGACTTATTTTTTGCATACAAGATATAATATATGGCTGCCCTCAAATGACATAAAGGTGAAGTCTTGCAATAATGAAGGATGTAACCAGACACAGGAAGGAATGGCCAGCCCTGGTGACATGGCCTCACCTCCATTCCCAATCAAGCGAATGCCATATGCAATCAGCGGAGGGCCACGTCTGCACACTAACTGCACTTATTTATTCTGCAATTTCCTAAGAGGTAGAAATGTCAGACTTGATTCCCAATGCTGTTGATTAGCTCTACTTCTGCAAAAACAGAAATAGTCAATATTTTTCCTCTAATGCAGAGATTCCTTTACTTTGACCATTGCAGCTCCCCTTTAGAGCTCGTGTATTTCTAGCTGAACAGCTGCTATGCATCTTCATCTCAAACTTGTTAACATCAATTTAATTAGCACAGAAGAAAACACTTGAAGCTGGGACAGCTGAGAGAGAGGTCCCACCGTGGAGAACACACAAATTCTTAGAAATTCCTAAGGTCAAGTGTAGCACTCAGAGTCAGAGAGGATCCTAATTTCAATGACTTTGACTTTATGGTGGGGGCAAGTTTTGTGCATTCCTGACTCACCAAGCGCTGGGACACTCCAGGAAACTACTTTGAGGGATTACTCCTCAGTAAAGACCTCCAGTTTTTATTTGTTTTTCCTTCCAAGTCAGGAAAAGCTAACCTGAAACTCTGAGTGAGGCAAACAACAGACTTTCTTACATCACAGATCAATGTATGCATATTTAGAATGTTCTTTTATATGCAAACGCTTGGGAAATGAAAGAAAAGCATAACTTTAGGAAAATTAAGGAACTTGAAACTAGACGAACATCCCAGCGAGGTCAACACTTGTGTCCCCATGGGGCCATTTATCCAGTAGACAAGCGATGGTTGGCCAAGCATGTGCTCATCTGGGATCTCTCCACTTGTCTTCCTTACCTGCCAACGAGGACAGGCTAGATCCTCACACTGCTGCTGTCAGATGCCAGGTGTGTGCCTAATGAGTGAGAGTCGTCTGTGAAGAAGACACTGAGAGAGGGCTGTGAGAAGCCCCACAGCGGCCGAGGTCCATCAGTCCATTGGTGGCTCCCACATGGGCTGAGATTTCAGATCCAGGAGCATAATAAGGCAGAGTTTTCATCCTGGCTTCTCCAAATGCCCAAATGTCCTTTTGATGGGGTTGCTTTAAGCATGATGAAAGCCTTTGGCAAGATGCTAGATGGAGCACAAGGAGCATTTCTGAGGAAGAGGCGATGACCTGATTCCTCACGGGCCATTAGCATTTCAATAACCGATCGTGTCCAATCTTCTCCAGAAGCCTTTATAAACCTCATGACTTCAGACCTGTTTATTATTGCCTGGAATTCAAGGCTATGTCTAGTTTCTCAGGCCACACTAAGTCTTTTATAAGTGTCCTGTCGCCATTAAAGTGGTCCGGTCACACCGCTGTGATTAAGGTTGACCTGTGACTTCTACTAAAAGTGACACTGCTGTCGTACTCGGTTCAGGCTGCTGTAGCAGAACGCTGTAGACGGGTTGGTGGACAAGCAACCAAAATGTATTTCCTCTCATTCTGGAGGCTGGAAGTCCTAGCCCTGGGGGCCTGTGGGGTCTGGTCCTGGCAGACTCTTCTTCCAGATTGTGGATGCCAGCTTCTTTGTGGACCCTGAGGCGGCTGAGAGCAGAGGCAGCGGTAACTCTGACTCCCCCACAGGCTCCACCCTCAGGACTCAGCTCACAGAAATCACCTCCAAAAGGCCCGGGCCCCCAGTACCATCACCTTGGGGGTAGGGTCTTGGCCCATGAATTTAAAGTGGGCATAACCATTAGGTTCCCAGCTAGCATCCAACACACTTTCCATCTATTAATTGATCCATCCTTCCCATCTGCATGTGATGACAGCAGGTGTTGGGAAACTTGAAAGAGCTTCTGATTCAAGAGCAGACATTGAGGGGCAGGTTTCCTGATGGTAGAGAATTTAACATGATGGATAGAACTAACCAACTCCATCTCTTTTTCATTATGGCCATAGGCCGGCAAACAGAACAAGGCCAGCAATACCCCGTGCTTTCTGGGAGGGCTGAGACATCTTGCTGGTCTAAGTTCTGAATGGTTCTACAAATTTTAATAAGCATGGATGTTTTTATGACTCTTTTGTGCTAGATCACAAGTCCATGGAAGTTGGGAACTTCCGGTGGAGCCATCCTTCTGGGACTCTAGGGGAGTAGGCGGCAGCTGCACTGAGCATCTGTGTACTTAGTTCATGCATTCTCTGCATCTAAACCATGTATATGGAAAAACAGACGTACCGCAGTGGGGGCAAAGACTGAGACACTGAACTGAGTTGCTTTGTTTTATTTTATTTTTAAGGAAAGGTGCAGGCAGGAATGAAGGCGAGCAGACAGGCAGGAAGAGGGAGAAGGAGAAGCATTTACTTATTTTTAGTTGTTCATCTTGGTTGCTTTCCCAGCACTGGGTTTTGAACCGGGTCCCTGGGATGCATGTGGGCTACACTGGCTGTATGTCACAGACTTCACCACTAAGCCACCTGGGGCATCAGATCGAGTTACTTTAGCTCTGTCGTTGTGGGTGGTCACTTAGATACATTTTCATTTGTGTTTAATATGGTGAGATTGAGTTTTAAGTGTGAGGTACATTCTTTTTGTTTAGTCAATGTCGATTGTAACATAAACATAAAACATTCTGAAAACATGTCACTGGATCTGAATTTGTCCTTAAAATCAAAAGTGGACCTCTTTCATATAACTGTTCCTTGTTTTAAAACCAATGACAAAACCAGAAAATCCAGTGCTTCACCGAAAGAATGTAGAGCGGCTTTCTCAAAGGCTATACAGAGACACTCGCATCAGGGGTCTGACCCTCATGTGCCACCAACTAGGGATGCTCTGGTCTTCAATTTTGTCCAAGTATTGTGTTTGACAGTGTGAGTCTCTTTCACTGCAGGGACAAGCTTAGACTCCTTTCCAGCTAATGTGGATGCTGAAGAACTCGCCCACAGGTACGGGGAGTCTTTGTGATAATAAAGTTTGACACTAGTTTCCAGACTGATTTCTGCAAACATGACATTTCTCTAGAGCAGAAAAACCTCTTGGCAATTAAGCCATTTGTGTGGTCTGGGAGGAAGCTATCTTGTCTCTTATCTTCTGTCTAAAACACTCTGGGCCTGTGAGGCTCAATTAAGCACCTTCGGAGCTCAGCAAAAGCAGCCGAAAAGCACTGTACTTTCAGGGGATGTAGAAATGGCGGGATTTCCCCAGGCATCCCAATCACCCTCTGTAAAATGGGGACAGTGACATTTGTTATTCACATGCTTCCACCCGCAGAGAGGTTTCTGAACAAATTTATCTGACCTGATTTTGAACCCTTAAAATGAGACATGCGTTGCCTACATATCAAACTGCTCTGTCTATGAAAAATAGTTTCTTAGAAGGTGTGAATGTGAAAAGAATATGATTCTTCACTCTTTTGCCTGGTTATACAAATTTTGGGGATGACTTGCATTTTGTACAATAAGATTTTAAATATGGAGAGGTCAAAAGTTAAAATGAATTTTTATTCTACAAATGCGTTTGCATGAAAACATAATTTTTTTGTTCATATAACGTTACATACTCTTCCTGGGAAATTCTCTCATAAGTTTAGCAATCAAATATATGCTGGTGACTCTTCTACCTTTGTCCACAACCTTGATTCATCTACTGAATTGTAGACTTACACATACACACACACACACACACACACACACAGACCAGCTCCTCCTGGTAGTGTATGTGCACTCAAATATAGCCTCACTATCGTCATCATCTGTTCTCTGTATTTATTCCTCTGGTTTGCTTCTTAACTTCAAAGACCAGCTGTTGGTCCATCACCCAGGACAACTGCAGACTCCCACTGAACAACTCTTCCTCCCATCTCGCTTGCTCAATCATGGTCTCTTCCAGCTTTGTCTCATCAACGTCAAGTGTCTCCACATTCCTTTTTTCCTTTCCCTTCCTTCTAAGACTGTCCTCTTTCTATGATCGAGACTGTCTCACCTGGATATTGTGGTAGCTCAATAATAGGTCTTCTTTGCCTCCCATTGTGTGTTCCTCAAACTCAACTCAAAAACATTCTAGAATCATCTGCCTGCACCCAAAGCCAGTTATGGAATCCTTCTGATCAACACCCTTATTCATCATTGTCTAAAGTAACCTTTCCTAACGGAGGTGTTCCCTGCTAGTTTGGAAATCTGCGTTTGAATTTTGGCTGTCATAAAATGATGGTATTTGGTTAAGAACACCAGAGACACCAGATGTTCTGCAACAAGTGAGATATTTTGCCCAAAAACACAAAGTACTTACTGTACAGTTTCATACACTGATTTTCCACTCTTGCTTCTACCTTGCACATTATTCAGAAATGTAGAGAATGCTATGCAACCTTTTAGAAAATAACCTCTATGCAATGATCTGGTGGCATATGAACCATTAATGAGGTACACCTATATCCGCCAGCTTTTGAAGTCATCATATGTACCATAATTCTGTATTTAACATTTCACTGCTTCATCATGCTTTTAATGAGTTTCTGTTCATCAATTTTATAATTAAGTATGTATCATTTTATTATTACTTTTCCCTTGCTTTTTCTTGTAATTAAGTAAAAGCATGATACTGATTGCTGAAATTAATGCTGCAAGTAGGTTCTTGGATCTGCAGATTTCAAGGCAGTGAAAGGAAGATTGTGAAACATACATATGACTGGTATTGGGCTGAGACCTCTGCCTTACAGACAAAGTCCAAGACACTCCTGAAGCTTCCATGACCCTTTACAGCCAGTCACCGCCAGTTTCTCCAGATTCACCTCTTACCAACAGTCACCCCGTCTTCCTTGCTTCATGATTAAGTTTCATTAATGCTCACAGATCACAAACCTCCAAGACACACTATGAGCTCTCACTAGTGCTTTCTCTCTTGCGTTTTGTTGCCTAGAAGACCAATTTTCCAAGTAGAAGAACTTGGCTCGCTTCCCCTCCACCACTGTCTTGATCTCACTGGGGTCCAGAGCACGATGGGCTGACTATGCATCAGCAAAGGTGTCAGTTGGATGTGCTTCCCGCCCTGATGTACTGGAAGGGGTGTATGTGCTCTGATCTAATGGTCACCGGCACTCACGTGGAGTCTCACGGGTGGATGCGTGTGTATGCAGAGAAGCACAAAACAGGTCAACTGTGTGAGCTGTCACTGGGAGGAAACAAATAGCCATGCAGAATCTCTGTTGTAAAAAGTGACAACAGCAGAGTCTCCTGAGGAATATCCCACTTGACAAACCCATCTCATAAGATCCAGTCATGTCCTTCCAGAAGCTTACAGAAGAATGCAGTGTCAACACGGAGCAGATTCAGAGCATGGTGAAGACACAATGGTCCTCACCTCAACTTCCTACTTATTCTGCAGCCTGAACCTGCTAAACAAGAGCATTTTTATGTTTTCAAACAGCCCCATCACCCTTGTCTAAGTCATGCTTAGAATTAAATGTCAAGACAAACTCACCCAAGCTGGATTGGCAGAATGCATGGACTCTGTTAACTTGAAATGTCCTCTTACAGTATCTGGAAAATTTCCTGCTTCAAATATGCATCATCGTGACTCCAAGAAACTGACATAGGTGAGACAAGCAGTCAATAAAAGAGCAAAAGTGGAAACCAAAAAACACAGTGAAAGTGAGAAGTCAACTTAGTGGGATTCACCTAAAGAAAAACTGAACAGCCACTCAGTGACAGCAAGAAGGGATCTCTCAACAAGACTTGTGAAAATAGGAACCAAGAACTGTGTACACAGAATACCCCAAGTTCCTCATTCAAACAATGAAATAAAAGCAACTCAGTTATGTTGTCTCTAGCTGAATAATATTCAGCTTATTTAGAACATCATTTCTATAAAGCCCACATTTTACTTTACGCAATTGGTTACCTAATTTCTCATCTATAGACAAAAATGCCAATCCTTGAGCCAAAAAGCCAATTGATTAGAACATGTAGAGGTCACCATTGCCAGGAAAACACCTAAGAATAGACTTTTCCCAAATAGTAGAGGATATTCCTCAATTAGTTTCATAATGAGAAAACATCATTGAGGGATTTTTTTTCTTTCATTTTTAAAAGGAAAAAAAGCAAGCAGGAAGGAAGGTAGAAAGAAGGAAAGAGTGGAGGAAGGGAGGGATGGAGGAAGGAAGGAAAGGAGGAGGAAGGAAGGAAAAAAGGGAGGGGAGGAAGAAATAATGTTTATTCATTTAATTGTTCATTATGGTTGTTCCTCTGGGCACCAGTTGCAAAACCAGGCCCCCAGGCTTTCTGTGGACCATGACAGAGGTGCTAGCTTAGCACCTGAGCCACCAGTCACAGCAATTCAGTGTTTTATTTGAGAATCACAGTGGTCAGAACTGATAGGCAAAATTCTCTCATATCAGCCAGAATTTACATTAATTAAATAATATTATGTCCACATAACATTAGTTCTTTTATTTGGACCAAAGAACAGGAACTTCAGAAGAATGTGGAAATCTCTTCTGGGACATTTGTCTAAGAAAGTAGCAGCTGTCCCAGGACTGAGAGGGAGGGGCTGGGAAGAGGACATTTTGCGTGGGGAGGGGTCTGTGCTAGTGATATGCGACACCCGCTGGAAGACCTCCTAATGCCCTCAGAGGCTGGGAACTGGCAGGTAGTGGGGACTTTGCTGTCAGCATTGGAACAGTGGCTCTTTTCTGCCCTGCAGAGGGGTATGACTTGTGCTGCAAAACTTGGCTCCATCTTCACGCACCAGATTTCCAGCTCCTAGAAAAGGCGATGAGTCTTTGGTCAATGGTAGAAAGTTACCCACACCTGTGTCGGCAGAAGGTAAGAATGGAGAGACACCGTCCCTGCTCAGTGGACTGTTAATGACAGCAAGTTTTATGAGCTTCGAGAGCTACACAGCGTTTACACCCAAGGATGTTGATGGCCAGACAAGAGGGGGCTCCTGCTGACCCTCTCTGGAATCTTCCTGAGACATGAAGCAACAGCACCTTCTGAAGTCATGGAAAGGGAAGATGCTTTTCCTCTGCTCTACTTAGCTATCTTACCTCTGGGGCACCGCTGTCCCTCCTGAGGGTAGGAACGGGGTCTATATCAACAGTCAAGATAACACTGCGCCTAAATGCTGCCCCACAAATATGCTGAATTTGCTTACCATGCAGATAGACCTAATCAAAGTGCTGGTCTTGTTGGATGATTCTGAATCTCTGCCTCACCTGGTAATATCAGGGTTTCAACACACACTGGGAATGCGAAAAAATCTGATTCTTCAAACTGGATGAGGCCAGGTTAACCTGGCAGAAAACAGTTCCTGTCTCCACAACTCTGTACCTTTCTTCCTTAAAACTTTCAGTTAGAACTGAAAAGTACCTAAGTACCCAATATCAGATGAACAGATAAAGAAAATGTGGTCCATATATACAATGGGATACTACACAGTCCTTAGAAGAGATGAAATCCTGTCATGTGAATCCACATGGATGGATCTACAGAGGATGATACTAAGTGAAATAAGTCTAAAGAAGAAAGATCGATACCAGATGACCTCACTCATAGGTGGAGCATGAATAGACCAAACGAAGAAACAGGCGAAACAAAACCACTGGGGGATGGGAGAAATGGTGGTGGAACCCACTGGGAATGGTAAAGAACACTTGGTGGTATGGTGGAGGCAGGGTGTGCTGATCTCTCTCTGAGGATGGAGTCATACGGGGACCTCCACACATGGGTTTTTTTAATGTGCAAAGAAAAGTCACTGCAATAAAAAAAGGAAAAGAAAAAAATGTCAATTAGCTGGTATGGGCCTGGATTGGCACTAATGTCACCGAGCCCCAAGTCAGCATTCCCACTTCATCTTATTTAAGACACAGGAAGCGAACCTGCATGTGGGTCCAACCTGCAGACCAGGGCCTCTCAGCTTTGGCCTCTCGACACTGTCAGATCACTTTCAGTTGGGGAGTTTCCAGCGCACAGTAAGATATGGGCCAACATCTCTGGTCGCTGTCCCCTATGTCCCAGCCAACATCTGGTTTTGACAATCACAACTCCTGCAGACATTGCAAACATCCCCTCACTGAAAGCTGAGGTTGGGGAGTGCGGGGAGGCCTGCATGCCCATCTCGCTGGCAGCAAGATTGGAAAAAAATGACCAGGGGAAGTGCAGAGGATGGCTCATCAATGACAACCACTTTTTCAGATAGCTCTATCAGGGAGGATTATAGAACTGGAAATCATAAAGGCATCACACTGGTTGATCAAACGATGTAATTCGGACCCTGGCCTGAATTAAGTAGCGTGAGAGGCTCGGTGCCCCACAGACTGCTGACTCATTAGCCGTCACTGAGAGTCCATGGGTTTCAAGAAAATAAAGGACTTCAGCTCATGCCCTTTGGATTCAGAAGAAAATTGGATAAGTACAGTTCATACAGTCATGGTCTCCGTGCTTCGTGGCTTCCAGGCACTTAGTTTCAAAGACTTCAACGCATAGCCTATTTATTTATAGCACTTTATTTATAGTGCAGAAACAAAAGCAATTGCAAATGGCACTTTTAGTTCATGATTTTAAATGAATGCTAACTTTTCAAAATTTGGGCAAAAATCTCCAGTTCCTACTGCCAGGTTCCAGAAGGTCAATTATGCAAGACTCTTCGCAGCACACAGTCTCCTTCCCTTTAGGAACGTCTTGAACACTGAGGGACAAATTCACCCCCTCATTACAAGTCCCTGGAGCCACCGCTGTGTTTGAGGTCTGCTTTCTCCACTGAGAATGCTTCCTTCATCCTCACCCCACACCCTCAACACATACGCACTGTACCAGTTTTTTCTTGACATTCAATTGTTGGTAATTTGTAATTTCAGTGAAATTGTGTGTAAAGTTCTTGAAGCTTAAGATTAGGATCTGCAACAGGATGTCTGGCCTGTGGGGAAATGACGTGTGACCTTCGTTTAGAAACAATTAGCTCACAGCGGTGGCTCAGGTGACTGCAGCAGCTCAGGTGCAGACCATGTACAGCCAAAGGATCTGGGTTTGAGACCCGAGGCTGCAGGAAGCCAATGAGGAAAGTTATTAGAAATGCAAAGAGAGTGGCCGCACGTGTTTCACCAGCCGGGTATGCGAGCAGGGGACCGGAGAGTCCGCTCTGCTCATGACATGAAGGTCCAGGTGGAATTGCAGTGTTCCCTTCACCTCCGCCCCAGGGAAGACTGAGCACGATGCTTCGTAATCCAAGTCTGAAGGAGCTTCATGAACTCGGGCGTGTGGTCCGCTCCTCTAGATGCTCCTTAGATGCTCGCCCCCGAGCTGATGTAGAATATTCATGAGCAGATATTCAGATTGTATCCTTTCGCCCAAATCCACTCACCTGGCTGACACTGATTTGCCGTCTGAATAAAGGAAGGCATCATGGGCCGTGTCTCCACCACAGAGTTTGCAGGGAGCAGGAGAGTGAGCCCAGGGCAAGGGGAAGCCAGTCCGCCCTGCGCAGCAGAGCATAGACAGATAGCCGTCCCCTTCGTCACAGAGGAAAGCAAGCCTGAGAATCGAGGGGCTCCATCATGTGGTTATTTGATTTAGGACACGCTTGGAAAGTACAGTTGCATTGTCAGCAGCAGAGTTTGCGGCTCTGTGGCCTGTGGAGTTGATGAGGGCAGGTCTGAGTTGAGAACGACGCTTTCCCAAAAGGAAAGAGAGCTTCACAGCACCCAGACGCTCCTGGGTGTCTGTCATGCTCTCCCATGAGGGGGCTGACAACTGGGCGTGATGTCTGCTGTGACGTCCCCTCCAAGGCACCCTCTGGCCCGGCCGGCTCTGACAAAACAGCACCCTATGCAGACACGTGCTCTTCTCTTCTGGAGTTGGACTCAGAGCCCAGGGGCCGGCGGGTCGGGTTTGGGGTGACCCCTCCTCCTGGTCTATAGGTAGAAGCCCTCCCCGCAGAGACAGGAAGCTCCATGCCTGGAGCTGAGAGCACTAATCCTATCATGGGGGACCCACCCCGGCACCCCCACATTGAGAGGAGACTTCATCACAGGATGCCCGGGACAACCCAAAGTTCGGCCCATCGACAGAGGACCCCTGGAAGCAGGCTTCTCTGCACAGCACTCCCAGACGGGACAGACATCTGAGCCCACGACACCAAAGGGCCCAAGGACGAGCACAGTGTCCAGGACAACAGTGTATGTCAGTGAATGCGCACGGGCAGTGAGAACATATCATCAGGACTCAGCTCGAGGGCTGGAGGGGACAGCGGGGCCACCATCCTGGTGGCCCTTCTCCTCCGCTCTGAGCACTGATGTGGACCTAGCAGTCCTCCACAGGTCAGGGCGCTGTTCAAAGTGGGAGGTCGCAGGCCAAGTCCTCTGACCACACACAGGAGCCAGATTAAAACTGAGCCTCGGCAGTTGGGACAACTACTCGCTTGTGAGAGGACTTCAGGTCCGTCTGCTCCCTCGTCAGACAGGAAGCTCCCTCCTCTGACTCGGTCCCACCAGGAAACTCGTGAGATGGCAGGTATGTCCATCCTGAGGAGGAAACTGTGGGTCTGAGACCAAGGAGCCCCTTGGGAGCTGTATTTGCGTGGACATTCCAACCATGTCATTGTATGTGGAGTTTCCCCAGACACTGCTGGGGCCAGGAGGGATCTCTGGCATCTACTGTCAGAGGATGAAAAGCCTCACGATGTTAAAGGAGTGATTTGGCGGGATGTGTGTCGGAGAGGCTGGTGTGCAAGGGGCGGCTTCTCAGAGGTCCAACCCTGGTGCCCAGCTGGTGACGTACCCACTCCTGCTGTGGACGTTTGGTTCATGAGACACTGCGCTCGAGGACTAAATCCTCAGCAAATAACACATTTCCCCTCACTCCTCAAATAAAGACTCCAAGGTAGAAATAAGACCGCAAAACCCGAAAATATTAACACTGATAGGAACCCTCAAAATTCAGTGTCTTTATACTGAGGTCTTTATTTATGAGACTGTCATGGATAGAGACCCAAAAGCATTTCAGAGGATCGTGCAAACTTGAAGTGGCTGAGCAGGGATGACAGCTCAGCTGTCCCTCCAACCCAGCGTGTTCTCGGTCCTTGGACTCAGGGTCCTGCCTATCTAGGTGATTTTACTGAGAAGCTCTGCTTTCGTTCCAAAAATTAGTGTTTCCAGAATGTTTTACTTCACGTTCTATTAAAAATCACTGAGAGTGAGGCAGAAAACATCGGTTTTGAAACCATTTCGGTCTTGCTCTTCTCATCTGGACATCTTGATGGGGGAGGGAGTGGATTTTGACTTCATGCTCCTCTGTCCCGTCCACACTTCCGAACTGCAACTGGGCTCCACCACCTCTGCCTCCACATCAACAGCTTCAAAATCAAGCCACCAGGGATCTTCCAGCTGCAAATTCCTTGCTATGTCCCTTGGATTGTCTGGTTGCACAACTTAAGGGCTGCGACTCTCCTGGGACACCCTTGCTCCACTATAGCTGTGACCTCACACTCTCTAGGTGTCTTTGAACCTCCATAAGTCATCCTTACCTACCTCCTAGTGACAGACAGGTGGCCCATGACCTGCGCTTCCAGGGGTGATGACTTTGTATAATCCACCCCTTTTCCACCCCTTTGTGAAACTGATGACTCACTTCTAGCCAACAAAACCCACTGAGTGACGTGTGACTCTGTGACTATGTGCACACAGTTGTGTTTCTTAGGTCTGCAATGCCCACCCTGCTAGGAGAGTCTCCTTGCTTCGTTGGCCGGGATGAACATGTGGGACCCACGTGGGAGGCCAGGCGGGATGCCTGTTGGGCCTGGAGGTGTCAGGAGCCGGTAGGCAGACTCAGAGCCCTGCTCGTGCTCCATCCAGTACCGCTTCCAGCACAGGCTGCGCTCGGAGGAGTGTCCTCAGGGGGTAAATCCTGAGCTCTGGTGACACCCCCAGAGTCAGGACCCAGCTGCACCACACTGAACTCCTGACCCCAGCAACTAGGTGCTGTTTGAAGACACTGTGCGCACTAGAAAATTAATAGAGAAATGAAAACCTCCCGTGGTTTTATGTGTCCTTCTCCTCCAGGGCCAGAGAGAGGACTTGGTCCTGTGCTCACACGTGCACCTCCGTGGTGAGCTCATCCGCGGCCTTCCACTGCCCCAGAGCCGCGGACTGCCCTCCCTTCCGGCTGGACGGAAGCCTCTGCCTGCCCTGGGAGGGAGCTGGCCCAAGGGGTCCGATCTGTCTCCCCAAGTGTCCAGGGAGACTTTTTCCAAGATGTCCGCAGCGGGTTTTTCCAATACTCGTCACCTCGGTGTGTGGAGCTGAAGGCCAGGGGAAGCCCTAAGGCTCTAAAGAGAGACCACCCACCAGCATTACTCTAATAAAGATGAGCAGGGGTTGCATGGAGCTTCGGGGAGACCCTCTTCCTGCGCTGCGGACAGACCTCCTCCAAGCAGGGGAGAAAGCGCTCATGTCACCTCTGGAAACAGCCTTCTATCGGGCAAACCTACCCGAGGCCATGAAAACATCCGGAAGCAAGGTCTTGTCACCCTTCATATGCAGTCACCCCCTCCTGTGACGCTCCCTCCCCTGTCCTTGATGACCAGGCCCCTTGGCGACCCCTCAGCTGGATGTATGTTCTCCGTGGGCCTCCCTGGCTCTGTGAAAACATGCAGACATGTCAATGCTTCACACGCACGCCGCTGAATTCGGCCCTTCTCTTCCGTTCCTCTGTGATGCCGACGTGCGCCTGGCCGGCGCAAGAAGAATCTCAGCAGGAAAGAATTTCCCCCACAGCCTGCAGGAGGACTTGGCTTCGCATCGCTGTAGCAGGCAGAAGCAGGCAGAATTTCCAGTTAACAAACCTGTCGAAGAATGAAAATTAGAAACCACATTTTCAATCTAAACACATTTGTACTTAGATAAATGCTCTCACCTGAATGCATTTTAGCACACAGACTGTGTGCTTGCTTTTACGTTGCTTTCTATCCCAGCATCATTGAGGTTTGATCAAGCAATGCATATATGTTTGGATTCTACAACATGAGGTTTTTGGCTTTTCTGAGGAATGTGCAGACATGCTGTGAAGCGACTGTCAAAATCAAACTAGTTATCCCTCCAGCATCTTCACATATTTTTGTGAAGATCAGCAATGATTTACTCTCTCAGCAGATTTCAAGTATAAGGTCTATATGCATATATATATATATATGTGTGTATATATATATATATGCATATAGACCTTATACTTGAAATCTGCTGAGAGAGTAAATCATTGCTGATATATATATACACACACACACACACACACACACAGACATAGATGCATATATAAAGCAGTGTTATTAAGCAGTGGAAGTGCAATCCTCAGAATCTTTTCATTTTATAACTAAAAGTTACAATGATATCATCTCCCCATCTCCCCTGACCCACCACCTCCGGCAACATTAGTTTCTCCACTTCAATAACTTTGACTTTCATAGATTCTACATACAGGTGAGATCAGACAGGCTCTGTCTTTCTGAGGGTGGCTTATTTCACTGAGCATGATGTCCTCTCAGTTCACATGCATTGTCACAAGTGGCAAGGTGTGTGTGCATGTGTGTGTGTGCATGGGTGTGCGTGCATGTGTGCACATGTCCAACCTGCTCCATCCATTCATCCAGAGACCTCACGTAAGCTTCTTCCATGCCAAGGGCACTGCGAATAATGTTGCAATGAACATGGCATCATAACTCTTCAAATTCCCAATTTCATTTCCTTTAGATAAACACCAGAATCAAGATCTCTGAGTCATATATGAGTTCTCTCATTTGTTGAGGAGCCCCTGTACTGATCTCCATAACACTCATCCCAATTTGCACTCCCACCGGCAGTGTACAAGGGGTCCCTTTTCTCCACATCTTCGCCCACACTTGTTATTTTTTGTACTTTGTGCAAGTCATTCTAACGGCTAGGAGGGGATATTTCCTTGTGTTCAGGAAATCGTATTTTTTATTGAAATTAAAATTTTGTATATGTGTGTGTAAGCACTTTGGGGGGTTCCTTATTTTAATAAACTTAATAAGTATATCTGGGGTTTCTGATTTGGTTCCAATGTCATTTTTAGATCATTACAAATACAGCATTAAATAGTCGGCTACCAAGAAATTGTAAAAGGAAATTACAATAGAAGAGCAATTTTATGGCATCAAAGAGTTCATGTTCTTTTTGAGATCTGCTCATTTTCCCAAGTGAAGAAAAAAAGACTATTTTACCAAAGGACAGTTATAAAATGTCATTTTCCTATACTTAACCACTTTTGATAACCACACATAAAAATACCTTCTACTAATCAGAGGAGAAAAGTAACAAGAGGCTTCATGCAAAGGGCACTTACTCTTCTGTGCTTTCCCAGAATAAAGGCCGTCCTTCGATTTCTTCCATCTCTCATGCAGGACTCAGAAGAGAGAGCAGCACAAAAATCAAATAACTTCTCTTGTCTTCCACGTCTCCTTTTACACTTCTCCTGTCGCTTTCATGTAATGGAGATTACGAGCAATGACAAAGTGCGGGGATCAGAATAAAAGTAAAGCCAGCGCTATTCTCTGAAGCAGTAACATGAAAGTGAGTGCAATTTAGATGAACAAAATTGTTCAGTATCTAAAACTGCTATTTTGGAAATTAAAGAAATTGTGAAACTTACACTTTCGTAAGTGTTAGATGGATGAATCCACTTTAAAAAAAACTATTTTCAAAGTCTCTAATTTCTACTTGAATGGATTGAAGGCTATATTCTGGGCAGAGGGAAGCTTTTATAAATTCTGCCTCAAGAATCAATCCCTAGACAATTAATAAAGAGTTTAAGGAATGTGTGTAAGTATCTGTTACAAACTGTACGGATTCAAGCTTCAGACCAGGAGAAACCAAGCAACTGACATGCACACCCACAGGAAAACCCACCGCCAAGCAAGGCTTCAAGAGCAACCCATGTCCATTATCCTTTGCTTCTTTAGGACACAGATTATGTGGTGGCCTCAGGCAGATGTACAAAAAAATGTGTCTGCAGCTTAACTGAGGAGGAAAAGGAAACAATTCCAGGGGGAAAAAGGTTAATGGCCAGAGTTTTAGAATGGCACCAAAAGGATAAACTGTGGAAGAAAGACATGCCAGAAAAGTTAAATCCTTTCTAAGACTGTAAAACATAAAATTTAGTTTATAATAAATTCATTAGGCAGGCCAAAATACGTTAATATTATGCCTAATTTTATTTGTGTAAAATTGTTTCTCCAAAGCGTATGTAAGCTGTAGGTGTGCACGTGTGTGTAGAGGTGTACACACGTGTGGAAGTGCGTGCATACGTTATGGGTGTGCACACGTGTGGAGGCTGCACTGTGTTGGTGTGTGCACATGTATGGATGTTGTGCACACGTGTGTGGAGGTGTGTGCACATGCATGGAGGTGTGTGCACACGTGTGGAGGCGTGCACACATGCGGAAGTGTGTGCACATGTTATGGGTGTGCACACGTGTGGAGGTTGCATTGTGTTGGTGTGTGCACATGTATGGAGGTGTGTGCACATGTATGGGGGTGTGTGCACACGTGTGGAGGCGTGCACATATGTGGAAGTGTGTGCACATGTTATGGGTGTGCACACGTGTGGAGGTTGCATTGTGTTGGTGTGTGCACATGTATGGAGGTTGTGCACACGTGTGGAGGTGTGCACATGTGTCGCTGTGCGCTTGCGTGGAGAGGTGCCATGTATGCAGACACGGTGCTTCCTTTCAGAGACTCTCCTGTCCCCTCCGCGAGCTCCCCTTTCCAGTGTCCCCTCTGAGCCACCCGAGGTCCAGTTCCGTCCTGTTTCCAGGAGCTGCCACCAGAGACCTGCCGCTTCTGGGGCCTCCCAGAGACGTGCAGGGGCGTCGGGGCTGCCGCATCTGTCCGTGGGCGAGGTCACAGGGGTATTTGTGTCCCCGACCCGGGAGAGCCCACCGGGCCCCACCCAGCACCTGCCCGCGGGAAGGGCTGTTCGACTCGGCTAAAAGCTGAGCTACCTGCTCATGCTGGCACTGCCAACTCCTCTCCCAAAATAATTTTCCGAAACAGGAGTGAATGCAAATCGGGCCTCCAGCTCAGCGGAAGGCAGCCGCGCCGGCGCCCACTGGCCTCAGCTCCAGGGCCCAGGCCGGGTCACGTCAGCCGGCGTGGGGACAGCTCGGCTCCGAGTCTCCCCTGCTCCGGAGCAGTGTCACGGACAGCCACGCGGGAGGGATGAGCTGGTGTCTGCGGAAGGAGCCCACTTTTGAGGAAAACAGGAGACGCCGTCATTTGCTTTTCTGCATTTTGCTTTCCAGGTGGCGAGGGTGCCTGGACTGATGACAGCACCTTTCCCTGGCACTGAACTAGACTGTTGGTTTACCAAGATTTCAGCAAGTTGATGGACCTGCTGACACCAACCAAGCACTAACCGTATTTCAAGAAAAGCTGCTTTTCTCCCCATAAGATGAAAATTCTAAGACCTTCCTCAAAAAGCCCAAAGTTGTGGTGGCAACTCTGTCTTATAGTTTCAAACTCAGGTGTTTACCTACTTAAATCAGAGGGACCCTTTGTGGCTCACAAGTTCCAACCTTCCTGGGACGGTCACTTGTGTCAGACCTCAGAGGAGAGAGCAGGATTCCGAGGGCAGAGGGACTGTCCAATGTTGTGGGAGGTGGTCTGGGTGACCTGGCAGAGGACGGCACCCCCTGCAAGGCCCTCGCCGCCCACAAGCTGGGTCAAGGGCTTAGCAACCACAGTTGTAGCTGTGACCCCTCATGGGCCCTGGTGAAGAGTGTGGGCCTTTCCCAGTGGGATGTTCGTTTCCACAAGCTCAGTCTTCCAGAGGCAGGAGGGGAAGGAGGCAGAAGACGTGAGGACTGGATGGTCTTCACCTGTGTGCACATCTGGCTGAGGGGCAAGGGCAAGGATGTTGCCTGGAGCCTCGACGAGCCAGTGGGGCCTGGTGGGGTCAGGAAGGGTGGACTCTTCCATGAGCCCCGTGTCAGGGTGTCGGGGGCAGGGTTCACTCCCTGGGCTGATGTAGCAAAGTGCCAAGACTGGGTGACTCAAGCAACGAGAATTTGTTTTCTCACAACCCGGGAAGCCCAAGGTCAACCGGCTGGGTTGCTTGCTGCTGAGGCCTCTCTCCTTACCCTGCAGAAGGCCACCTTCTCTCTGCATGCCCACGTTTCTTGCGTCTGTGTCCTGACCTCCTCCTCCAAAAACACCAGCTGATGTATCTTCTCAGGGATCTCCCAGCTGGAAGCTTCCTCAGGGAAACCTTCCCTAGTCTTGGGACCTAGGTCAGATGACTTTCCTGTGTCATGTAGAACTGCACACTATGTTCCTTATTAGAATTTGTTATACCTGCCTGTCAGCTTCCACTATTCAGGGACTGTTGAACATTGGGTGTGTAGCCTACCCTAACAGATGCTCTGGGAGTGTCAAACGTGCAAAACATACACCAGAAGGATGTCAGCAAGATGGACAAGTGGGGTGCCCCATCACAACCCCCAGTAGAGTTAGCATTGCTATTGTCCAAACGGTAAGAGGGAACAGATGTCAGGGAGAAAGTGGATAAAAATTCCCACTGCTGTGGGAATGTAAATTGATATAGTCACTATGGAAAACAGTATGGAGGCTCCTCAAAAAATTAAAAATAGAATCACCATATGATCCAGCAACCCACTTCTGGGTCTGCGTCCAAAGGAAGTGAAATCAGAACCTCAAAGAGGCATCTGCACTCCTGCCTTTTCCATGGCAGCATTTCCACAGGAGTTAAATATGGAAGTGGATCTGCTATGGATGAATGGATGAATAAAGAAGATGTGATGTCTCACACACACACACACACACACAGAACTAGGGTATGATTCAGCAGAGGGACAGAGAGAGGGAGACAGATGGAAATTCTGTCTTCTGTGACAACAGGAATGACCTTGGAAGGCATGACACAAGGTGAAAGAAATCAGAGTGTGAAAGGTAAATGCTGTATCATCTCATTTATATGGAATCTTAAAAAGCAAAACCCATAGAAAGAGAGTAGAAGGGAGGTTGTTAGAAGGTGAGGCTGGGGAAGTGAGGAGATGCCAGTTCAAAGTACAGGTTTCCCGTGAGAAGATGAACGCACTCTGAGGAGCCCAGCACAGCAAGCTGAAGGCAACTCGCCGTGCGCTTGTGAGCTGACCTTTGCTGAGAGCATAGATCTCAAGTATTCTCCACATGCACATACATAGTAATTATGAATTACGTGTGGTGATAGAGGCATTAACTAACCCTCAAGGCGTAATCGTTTCACAATATATGTGCTTCAATACATTATTTTATGTCACCTAAACCTACACAATATTAAGTATCAATTATATCTTACGAAAGCTGCGGGAAACCAACTCAGAATTTTAAGTTGGCTTTAATTTGTGAACAGGTGATGGAAATACATTAGTAGAATTTGAGTCAACACCAGATTTTGAAGATTTACTGGCCCCAAATTAAAGAATATTTCAATTATTCTATTTTTAGATGCAGGGGATTTAGTAGAACAAACAGCATGCATGTTACCTGTTTGTCCTGAATTCTTTTTAAATGTGGATTCCTGAAAAATTTAAATGTATGTACATTCATTTAGATATAGATAGAGATAGGGCTCATAAAATGTTTCCGTGCATACACCACGAAACTATTACCTCTTAAGGAATAAATGCTTAAACTTGTTTGTTGTTTCCACCAATTAATGTTCAATACCAGAAACAGTTTCTGAATATTTGAGATGTGAGACAGAGAAACAGAGAGAGAGAGAATTCTACACTGATGAAATGTGTTTAAGACTAGAAATGATCATACACACACACACACAAATTTAAGTTAAAAACTGAAGAAGAAAAGATTCTTTCCTGTCCCTTTGGTCACAATTAATGGGTATGTAGTTGATGTACCCAGGAAACTGGGCCTGTACAGCTGATACTTTCGCACTGTATCTCCAGGAAAGTTGAGAAGAGCTTCCTTTCCTGAAAGGCTCTGGTGACTTGCATGGCGGAGTTGTGTGGAACTCTGCGGAGGCGGAGGCCCATCCAGGCAGAAGCCACTCTGCATTGCAGCCCGCCTCCAGGCAATGCCCCAGCCCAGGATCTGGTGCCCACGGAGTTCTGAGGCGCCAGAG
Organism: Solenodon paradoxus; assembly: GCA_004363575.1. Classification (NCBI taxonomy): domain Eukaryota; kingdom Metazoa; phylum Chordata; class Mammalia; order Eulipotyphla; family Solenodontidae; genus Solenodon; species Solenodon paradoxus. Next base: position 42,472 of record RJWH01000629.1, on the reverse strand, counting down.
ACAGTTTCCTCAGTGTTCCCACCTCTTCTGGTTATTTTTAAAGAATAATGAACTGAGATGACTCACCCCAGCCCTGCTGGAAAGGAACAAAACCCTGAGTGGCATTAATGCACGGTTTGCAGAGTCAACTCTTGAGAAAAATCCACCCACTCGACTTCTTCACTTCTCTACCCTTTTCGAAGACTTTTCTTCCACCTCTATGTTCAGATGTGGAAGGACTCAGCTCTGTCCGGCCATCAGCAGAGACCCAAGACAAGAGTCACACATTCAACTTGCTCTTCTGTATTTCTTCAACTTTAAGAAAACCCTTGAGTAATTTCCCCAGCGAGCATCCACTCAGTATCTCTTTAGCTTCTCTCTTAGAAAATCTGCCCCTCCCTTAACTCTGAGTCTACAAACAGCCCTCTGAACACTAAAGTGAGTACATTTGCCCCACCTTTGCCACCTGTGGTCAAGATGGCTCCCTGTCTACCAAAATCTGTTTCCTTTCCCCTGTACAGGGAACCACACTTCCCTACCTTCCCTGGGGGGGCGTGGCCAGTGATGCTCCCCTAGGTCTGCCGCCGGCCACGCCCATATCCGGTCCATAGGCGCCTTCCTCACCACGCCTTCTCCTTCCATTTTTCCCCTATGGGAGACCCCCGCAGGAGGAGGAGGCCTGGGGTCCTAGGGGATGACCAGACACAGCGATGTGATGGCCTCTGAGGAGACTTGGGGCTCTGGCCTTGAAGTCATTAGCAAGAAAGTCTCCATTCTCCCCAGACCTCAGCTGGCGCAGCGGTCACTGAAGACTGACATTCCCAGGGAACCAGGAGAGAAATAAGCTCCAACAAGAATTGGCAGACTTTCAAGCAAAAATCAAAGGAAAGAGCGCCCTAGACAGGAGCCCAGCAGGGCTGGACAAGTCACCTGCAAAGAGAAAGAGCTAAGCCATGCGCAGGACTCAGCCACAGAGAATAAAGAATCTCAGCTTTGTGCAAAGGTCAGGTCAAGGGTGTCACCAAAATCTGTCGCTTCAAATAAACACAAGGTAGCTTTACACTGAGAGCTGGGGCGGGGAAGCCACCAAACAGGTCAGACTGGAAGGCTTATGCATTGAAAAAAACCCTAAGTGAGAGGATTGATGCAGAGGAAAACAAACAGAAGTAAATACATAAGAAGCCTGCTGAATTGTAAGGAAATGTTATTGATAAAAAAAAAGCCAGGTCCTGCTCTTCCTCATTTTACTTTGTGATGCTTAGAACAGGTGTGGGGGCCCCAGCCTCACTTGAGCAGAAAGCAGATGGCAATTTATGCTTTCTTTTCTATTTCTATGTTTCCTGTCCTCTTATGTAAAAACTTCATCCAAGTTTTAATATGTGTTAGTGTTTATTGAAAATGGACTTAGACAGCCTTTAAATTTGTTAGAACTTATGAATAGAATATTCCAATCCATCTAAAACCAAATATGCTTCAATAGGTGTAGGAAGAACCAATATCTTCAGTTTGCTATCTTCTCCCCCAGTGGGGATGTGAGCTGATTATAAAAATGTTTTTATCCTTATCTCGTCTATCGCATCCCCGTTTCGCTCACTGTTTTAGAGATCAACAGCTAGCTCGGAGTCTGTAAGAATGGGTCAAAAATACTAGTCTGGTTGCAGCTTTTGAAAGATGCTGGGGATTTTGTGGGCTGTCCTGTGCTAACGGGTGTCAGGCACCCTCACTCCACGCACCTGTTCACCCATGTCCGCTAGCAGCGAAACCAAGGGAGAAGCCTCTCTCACCTTCTGTCATGTAGACATACTGATGGAAAACCTGCATGAGTGTGGATTGGGCTGTGTAACAGAGGCACAACGGGGAAGTCACGAGCTTCCACATAACTCAGCTTCCATTTCTTACTCTGGCACGAACTAATAATTCTGTTTCCATTTTCTAATTAGCAGGACTGTGGGCTCATCTCTCAGCAATGATCTTTGTTATGGGAAATTTTAAGCTAGACATATAAATACCAATGCAGTATGGAAAAAGAAACAGGATTATTGGAGTCTAATTTTGGAGGCAAGTCTGCAAAATAATTATTCTTAAGATGCTGGCTGAAATGCAACTTCCCCACAGATAACAAGGAATGTAAGGAAAGAAGGAAGCCTGCACTCCTAACACTCATCCTGCTGCAGGAGTAATCAGTAAGCAATCTGTGCCCAAATAGCTCAGACTGCAGGCGAATGCTAATGAGAAAGAGCAGGAGCCTCAGCAGCTTGGCTCAACTGATCTTTGACAATGGAACCACTTCTGAGCGAGACTCATGCTCTACATCCTCCATTCCCATTGCCTTTGTAAGCACATCCATAACACATTCAGGCCTGTGAAGAAGTGGGATCCTTCAAATCATGTCCATTGGCTGTTCAAAGGTGATACCGTTTCGTGAAAATGTGTCCATCATTTTCTTCAAAATAGCACCTCCTGTGTATAAATCAACTTGTGATATTCAAAGTGCTCTCAAGTCCACTCTCTGTGGATTCGTGTAGCAATCCTGACCTAATAGCCTTATGCTAACATTAAGTCTGCAAATAGGCTGTGCAGTTCTGCATATCTGCGGAGCTACTGGACGGACTAGTGATCTAGATATAAAGCAGTTCCAGTCTTTACAAACACGTTCACATCACGGTCAAAATTTGTAACCTAAGATAGATTAGACAGAAATCTTAGAAATCACAATATCATGATAGACAAATTTCATAAATCTCTCAAGTTCAAGCAGAGGGTTCACGCGAAACTTGGGCTAAAGCACTGAATCCTGAATTGACTGATCTCATCAATAAGGCGTACTTTCAAAAGCACCTGCTTTTTAATAAGTGCCTAGATCTAGTTGTATATTCTAAATTTTATTTTTAATTTATTTTTAATTAAGGGAAAATGAGCTTGTTTCTGATACCACTCAGTTATTTTGAAGGGCAAGTTTAATAAAATTGTGAGTGAAACTTTAGGAGGCAAAGCAGAGGCAGGGAGGAGGGAAACAGTGTGGTCTTCGCCTGGATGGAGAGAGGGCGGCAGAGACCTGAGACAGGTGACTGAAGTCAGCCACAGGACAGGGTGCGGCTGAGGCCCCATCACCCAATGCACCCTCCTTCCAGTTGTCCCAAGGGCTCTGATTCTGGACCAACGTCGGGCTCAGCCCTCCAGGTCTGGAACCTTAGAAAAGCTTCTTAAGCTCTTACATCCTGTTTGTATCCATCCCCTTGACAACTTTCCCGGCTCCCAGGGAGGAGCAGGAAGTGAAGCCAGGCACGCACTCAACATCCTTGTTAAGACTGAGGGCCTCGTAAAGGTCCAGACACGGCTTGGGGGCAGCTGCAAATCCTTGCACAAAGCAACTGACTGGGGGAACGAAATCTAGTATCCAGGCATCCAAGGACTTCGGGCACTGGGGCCCAAGGGTATTGCAAGCCGTGTTCATTGTCCTCAGTCACTAGAAGAGTTTAATATATGGACATTAATTTTTTGAAAAAGACTGAGGATCCAGCTAAACATGTTCACGGGCTATGAGTCAAAGCTCCAGCATTTTATTAGACACGTACGTGGAAGGCTTCACTGAATTTCTGCTACTTCAGCCATGTATGACGAAGCCACTCGCGGGAGGACAAGGGTGCTTCGGCGGAAAAGCGAACTGAGTTCAGTCTCCAGTCTGACTGGCTCCTGGGTGTGCTTAGCCTTCTGCTTTCTCTGTGGGGAAGATTAGAAAGAGAAAGATGACATCCCTGAAATGCAGAAAGCTGCGGTGTTTCTCTGCCCTCCCACTGACTTTCAAGTCTGGATCCAGCCTCAGTGTTTTCTCCAGCCCGCCTCTCACAGCTACACCCTTGTTTAAAGAGGGGAGGCACCTTGCCCAAGTGGCTCTGCATTGTCCCTGCCTAGCGGCGAGGTGTGTCCCCTGAGCTTCCACCCTGCGCGAGGAGGCTCCTGAGACTGCCCAGCCCGCAGCCCGCATTCCAGTGTTGCACCAGGAAGCTGGTTAGGAGTATTCCAGAAACGTCTCCTACGACATCTCCTGGCTGTGCTGATCCAACTGATGCTCACTGTCCTGCATTCACCTTCTCTTAATTTCCTGCATCTATTCATACCATTTCTTATATCGTTAATATGTTTTGGCCCCCATATTGGTGATATATCAACACATCTCCTGTAAACTCAAGAGTTTCTTTTCTTGTCCTTCTTAGAAGACTTCCCCTTTCTTTCTATTGTAAAGGAAAGTACTCATTTTAAAATCAAGGGAATCATTCTCCCTGTTATAAATAAGGGAAAAGATCACTCTTTCTTCTTCTTAGAGTATTTATTCTAGAACACTTGCAAGTTCTTTCCTGGTCTCTTTGGAATGTAGATAGATGTTTCTCAAAGCAAATAAAACTTGGTCTGCTTCAGGGCCCAGCCACGTCTTTCTCAAGGACCAGGAAAGTAACCCCCTGAGATGTAATCATTAAGGTGCAAGTGCCTTACCTCCCAGTCTCTGTGTGAAGGAAGGAGACTAATCCTGTGGGCTCCTGCTCCCAGCTCTCAGGCTGCTTCCGGCTAAGAAAAGAGAAGTCTATTTTTCCTTTGCATAAAGCCAGTTGGCCAACAGATGTGATGACCCCAGCTACCATGTGAATCTGAGATGAGTTATTTATGACAAAGTTTCTGTCAAATCCTCCTGCTTGAGGACAAGTTATTGTTTATCTTGAGAACAGGTGTGTTATAGATTGATCTGCTAGACTCTATGAAAGAGTGAGATTTCTTTCTGTCTTTGCAATCTCTTAACTGTGTCTGTGATACAGATCACATTCCGGTTCAACGCTTTCTCGATAATGAGTGTTTTCTTTTCTTCTACCTTTGTGAAGAGGTTCTCTGGGTTGAGAAGAAATTTTTGTTTTGAATTATGATCCCAAACTTATCCCATCAGCACTATACTTAACACTAGGTAAATTCTGCATATAAATGCTAGGTTTCATTCTTACAACTTACTGAAATGAGTTTTTATACGACACCACTTTACTGACAAGGATGTTCATATATAAAATTGTGAAGCAGTTTGTCTAAAAGAAATTGTCCTTAATTGGTAAAACCAGCGTTTGAAATTCCCATCCTCTGCTGTAAACCCTGTGCTTTCCATTGTTGTAGTCAATAGTCTCTTAACAATTCTTTTTCTTGAAACTTAAACTTAACAGATTGTAGGTTTTTAGAGTTAAGAAGACCAACAATTATGGGGCCAGGTGTGAGGAGGGTCATTGTTTCAGTTCCAGGTCTTTGTTGGGCCTCCCTCGGTGGGTGGTACAGACTAGCAGTTGGGAGAAGTGTGTTGAATAGGATTATATACCAGACACTGTGATAAGCAGTTTTTATCATTAATTCTCAGAGTGATAAGGGAGAGATTAATGTTTTCCCCCCTGAATATGAAAGATTTCAGTCTTATGGAACTTGCCTAGGTTGACTTAAGATGGCACAGGTGACCCATATGGTCTTAAAGCCATTAAGGAATAATAAGAGCACCGACAATCAGATTTCTTACCTGATCATGAGAATCACAGGAGCACAGTTTAAAAAAATAGTGATTATCAGGACTTTCATGGGAGACCCTGTGAATACTTTCACCAATGCCCCTGGGAACCTGTGGTACGTGAGCGTGATGCCTTCAGCACAGGACCCTGAATGATGGCCGGCAGGCAGGTAGCCTGGGGAACACATGCTGGGTTGTCAGGTTGCTGGACTGGGTGGAGTTGACGTCCACTTGAATGGTTTTGGGCACCATGATGGAGGAGCCATGACCAGAATAGGACCAAGAGCAGTAGGAATGATTTCTGAGGTGATGAGCTTGGAAAATTGGAGGATTTGAATTAGAAAAGCTTGTGGGGAGGAGTGTGCAGTAAAAGAAAAGTTCTGTCAGTTCAGGTCAGAAGATGATGGGAGGGGAGATTAGCACAGGTTTGCAAAGTAAGATTTGAATTTGAGTTCTGTGTTTCCAGGAGGAGAGGGGTGGGCAGATGGGAAGTCCACATGAGCCTGTTAGGACGGGACACCAGAAGTGGAGAGGTGAGCCCACCAGAGTGAGACTTGCCCACGACAGGGCTGAGGGCGCAGCAGAGACAGCTCCTGGGATGCTGTGAATGATGGGAGCTGTGTGTTGGGGTAGGGCAGGCAGGAGAGTCGGCCATGCTGATCACACGAGACTCTACATTCTAGGGATTAAATAAAAACAACCTTTTCCTTTACAATTAAATAGAAGTTGAATTCATTAGTAAGCAAGACAATTTTCGATGCTGCAGAAAAGGAGTGTGCTATTAAAACAAGGAAAAGCAGAACCATTTAGGTAACATTGAGGATGCTTTCCAGACCTTTAAGAAGTAACAGAAACGGAACTCCTGAGCGTCGGTGAGTCTTGCAGAATCTGGGAAAAGCGATTTGGGTGTGCGTCGTGGAATGTTGGTACTGAAAGGAACCCTGACCGCCAGCATCAGGCCTAGGTCTTTGGGATTGTAAAGAGGATGAAGAGACCCAGGTAGACGCAGGTTAATTCTCAGACTATGTGTGTCCCTGGCAGCCTGCTCAGCCTGGTCGGTAGGCTGCTTGGATACCTTCTGCGCACAGAAGAGGGTTAAACAGGCTGTGGGCTGGTCTTGCCCATGGTTTTTGTAGCAATAACTTTTTGAGTTAGCCAAGAGCGATGCAAGTTCTCCAGATTCCCCTCTGCACTTACACCCCACAGTTTGTACTCAACACGGTCAGCGTCTCAACCTCTCTGCCTTTGTTCCTGCTTTCTTCCCTGGGGAAAAGAATCTGTGTTCCTTTGATGGACCACACACTAAAGCAGTTCACCTTCGATGAAAGACCCACATGCAAACAGCTGCCTTCCAGTCCTCACTCAGCTTCTCTCCCTTTGCCTCTATTTCCTTTCCTCTCAGCCAGCACCCTGCATGTCCCCACTTTCTCTCTGACATCAGCAATTCTGCCAGCAGTTACTTGTGGTCAAGGGCTGCTGCTGCTCCTTCAAACCTTTCTTTGCTATTTGTAGCTACTTGGAAGAGGATTTTACAGTCATGGAAGAAAACCAATGGAATATAAAATGGAAGAGGGCATCCAAATATGAAGCGAGCTAAGAGCAGATGTAGGGAGGGCTTTCATGTTGACAAAAATGTAGCCTCCAGCAGGATAACTAAGATTCTTTATCTGCTTGGGTGCTGGGCACTGCAGTGAGACGAGGTTCTTCTAAATACTTCAGGGGAGTTGGGCCCACACTCTGGTAAGGGGACTGGTAAATGGCAACAGATTCCTAGTGGCTAATCGCAGACAGTGGAACGGAAACTGCCGACTTCTGCTACCACGCAGATGCCATACCCTCCTCAGAGTGGACCGCAAGCTTTGAGATCAGCTTGGATTTTGATCTTTGTTATTTTCAATGGGGCATGTGGGTCCGGTTAGGTAAGCTCTCAGTATCACACTTCAATTTCTGTCCCGCTCCCGAGTTCTGTCCCAGAGAAAAGGGAACGCCCCTTGCACCATCGGTCACTTACAGGACGGTGTTGAGAGCATGGGGAAGGGTGTGAAATGCAGGCAAGTTCAATTTGCAAGCTGCTCATGTTTTTGGAAGCAATTGTTTTTGCAGGTTTATCCTTGTCTGTCAGTAGGCTGTGGATCACCAACAAAACATTGGGCAATAAACCCCATTCTAGAGGGGCTATAAGCTGACTCTACTAGCTTACGAAAACCCCGTGAACAGATACCGTCTTGTTCTTTGCGACTACCGGAAAATGTCTCTCCAAGAATGGCTGCTGAGTCCATTTTTCACAGATTACAGTTCTTTGTAAAACTTCCAAGGGACCAAATTAGCTTCCAGATTCTTGAGAAACCCATGGTTGCGTAATTAGAGTTTTACAGTAGAAGCCAACCACGCAGTATCTTTCCGAACCCCTTTTTTTAGTAAGGAGGATACATCAGACGTGTAGACAGAGTTGTCCTACTGTGAGAAGAAATGAGCCCAAACATCTGCGTGGATCTGCACAGCAGGACCTTACATCCCCTCATGTGACAGGGCCACGTGGAATCCAGCAGGCGCCCTGCACGCAGCAGGCACCCAAGGCCATCTGCCTGTGGGTCACAGGCCTGAGGCTTCACCGTGAAAGGCGTGTTTAGAAAAGGAGAAACGCCATGTAGGACGCCGTCCTGGACCAGCAGAAATCCTCCAGACGAACTTTGTGGGCCAGTCCTGGGCGCTCGTGCTGAAGGGCCGGGTCCTGGGGCTGCAGCCAGGGACCACATCCTGACGCCCTTTCACGTCTTGGTGTTTCCCCAGCATCGCCCGGGTGTGGGGAAAGTGACACTGTGCCCCTTCGCCACAGCTGCCGTGGTCGAAGGAGAGAGAAGAGACGGATGAAGAGGGGGACGAAAGCTTGTTTACGGTTCACTCACATTCCCACTGAGAGGGAGAAAAGTCTCCTGAGGATGCCATGTCTCCAGACAGCTCTCAGCTGCACGTCGGCTTTTCAATGGCTCAGTGAGTGTTCTCCGTGCGCCACACCAGCTTAAAGGCCGTATCAGTCTGCTTTCAGTGAATACCCACCAAAGCATATTAAAATGATGCTGAACTTTGATATAAGAAAAGAAACATAAAAGTAGAAAAAAGGAATACACAGACCTAGAGAGAGCTGGCAGATGTTATAGGAAGAAAGTCTGATCTTTTGAGGTTTATGGACCAAGGCTTTTTGAATCACATGCTGAGCTGTCCACACCAGCTCCTTGAGATGGGGAAAGTGAGAGGCCATTTCTCCCCCAGGGACCCGCCCACGTGCCCACATGCAACTTCTGGTCGCGTTTTCCTGAGACTGGGGAGAGTCTGCTTCGTTCATTCATTATCTCACTGCTTAAAGGAAAGGTGCAGGCAGGAGTGAAGGTCAGCAGAGATAGGCAGGAAGGAACAGAGGGAGAAAGAAGCTGTTTATTATTGCACTTAGCTGCTCATCTTGATTGCTCCCACCAGCGCACGGATGCGAACGCCGGTCCTTGGGATGTGTGGCCTCCACCCAACCGCTCCTCCACCAGGAGTCAAAAATTCTGCTCGAACATGAGCTCCGAGTCTTCAGTGAGCAGATCCACGGCCTTTCTCCGTGCCGGGAGAGAACTAAAACGTGGATGGATCAAATTCCAGGGGCTCAGGGCTTAGAGTCTTTTCTCATATCCTTGTGTGTCCTTTTCTGACCATCCTGGCTTGTCTCCCCAAAACATAGCTTCCGTTTGACATCATAGTAGGTATCTGAGGTGCATTAGCTTTTGCTGCAATGATACAGCCCCCAAATCTGTGGTTGACACGACCCACACATCCCACAGTGTGGTTCCCCTGGAGGCCCTGCCCCATGGCCGGGCCACAGAGGTCAGGTCTGTGTGACTCAGCCACAGTCCACAGTCCAGGGCAGAGGAGGAGTAGGCTCTCGGGTAGGGCTGTGTCCAACATGGAGAGAGGACAAAAGACAAACCAAAGGACTCAGCACCTTGAATCCTCTGCCGCGGGCATCACTTTCACTGCTGTACCATCCAGACCCGGTCGTGGGGGCGGCTAGGAGCTGATCCCAAGTGGGGAAGAAGGACGGTGGATGTGCCGAAAATGACCAGACCAAGCACAAGAGGTTCTGAGCACACCCAGGCTCTTTCTGCCATCACCACCGACCAGCAACCATGGGGACGGGTGTTACTGAGAGGAAGGTGCTTTGAGTCCAGGCATCGGGAATGTGGGGGCTAGTGGCCTTGTATCCGAAGTAACCAGCCCCTTCCCCAAGACGGGTGAGGGCTTTTTAAAGGGGAAAGGGGTGGCCGAAGGGATGCAGGAGAGGTTGGGGAAGAAGGGAGAGCAGCCTGGCTTTTGATCTTAGCGTTTGCTTCAGGTTGTTTATTTTCACAGCAATAAGATTGATTCTAAGTAAATTTCAAGGAAAAGAAAGAAGAGCAGGCTAGTTGTTTATATCAGTGAGTGAACTCCTAAAGTGTCCTTCAGTTCCTGGTAGGTCAATCAGAAATGCCTCAACTCATTTCACAGCTGCCCCCTCATTTCTGGCTTTGAATCCATAGAACGACCACTGATGGGTCTGCAGACAGTTGAGCACAGGGACAGTCCCCTCCTTCTCCCCTCACTTTGTGCCACGTGCTCTGGCTTAGGTGGGCCTCATGCACGGGGGCGCATCGGAACCCAGAGCCGGGTCCCTCTGATGTGCTGTTGTCCCCCCGCTCTGCGGCCCCGCGCCATCCCCAGGCCCAGCACTGACCGGGATGACACAGGGACATCGAGGCCTTCTCGTCCGTGGGGCAGGTTCTCACATCGGGTCGCGGTGACTCACATACCTTCACATCAGCAGCAGTGACACCCACCTGTCTGCCGGAAAACGAGCTCGCCTCCACAGAAGGTGCAACCTGCACCCACTTCCTCTCTCTGTCTGCACCCCGGCGCTGAAGCGAAGCTGAAGCTGAAGCGGGGGGTCAGCAGAATTCCAGGGGCACGTTCAGCCTGACTGCGCCTTCAGAGGACAGTTGCAGGGAGCTGAGTGGGCTCTTCCCAGCCCTCAGCTAGAGAAGCCCATGTCCGTGTGTGGGGACAGAGCTAGTCCGTCTGTCCCCAGCTCCTTGTCGCTGTTGGAAGAAGTGACAGCCCATTATACTCACTCATTTTGTCCAGGTCTGGAAAGTACTGAGTTTCCCTACATCGGTGGCCTGTCAGCAGTGCAATCTGTCTTCCAATGATGCTTTGTGCCACGTTTTCGAATTGTATTTTGCATGGTGCGCCTTTTCCAGTCTTTTAATGGGAGACAGAAAACCCAAGGCTCATGATGCTATTCTGGTTGAGGAAAGAGAAAGGTCCCCTCGCTCCTGCCACCCGGCTCCTTCCTCTGTGGGTCTAGAAACATCGCTGTTTCTACATAGAGACAAGACCGAGACTGTCGTGATGCCCAATGCGCCCGTGCTGAAGACTTTTTCCTAATGTGCCTGGAATCCTTACTATCAGTCCTCTATTCACTTGAGCTATCAAATGAAAGCACAGCAGGACCTTCACAGTTGTTCCTGGGTGGAAATGGGGTCACATGCTGTCACCCGGTAATAAATTGGAGGGAACAGATGTGGCCAAGTCACAACTTCGGTCCAGGGAGACAGCTGGTAAAATCCAAGGACAGAGTGGGGCCAGGAGCCACCAGTGGGACTGAGGCCAGTGGGCAAGCACAAGGGAACAAACTGGCTCCTGCTGGAAGAGGAAGGAGTAGCTGGAGGACACATCCCACTTCTGCTGCTTCTGCCCTGGGAACAGAATGGGGCGCAGGCTGACCCCATAGACGGCGAAGAGCTGGAATCGACCTGACCTTGGGCAGACCGGAGAAAGAAGGCTTTGGAAGCATTATAGGCCAGGGATCCCCAGATGGTGGAGTGTCCTGGACAAATCAAATGGGGAATCTCTTTTTACATCTGGGAGCCAAAATGGGAAGACTAGGATTTAATTTTCCCATGACAGGATAATAACACGTTTTCGAGAAGGACTAGATCCCAGAGTAAAGGCCATTCTTTTAATGGTACTAATTCGCTCTATTAAATCTTAATCAACATGCTCCCTTTGAGTATTTTACAGGTGGCCGGCGAGAGAAAACTTTACATAGAGCTGGTCCTTCCTCACAATACTGCTGCTGACTCACATCCATCTATCACGTCGACCAGACTGCACCCCTCGTTTCCAGAAGGTCGCCCAAGAAGACAGCATTCCCCACTTGAATGTCTCACCTGCACTTGGAAATCAGTAACCCCCCAATTTCTCCCCCAGTGTTTCCTGTCTTAGCAGATGCTTCTGCCATCTTCCCTACTGTTCAAGTCAGAAGCAAACTAAGTGGGCCACGGGAGGGTGCGCCCCTCACCCCCATCCCAGAGTCAAGAACCAGTCTTCTTTGCTGTGCTTGCTGTACCTGAGCCCCGGTTCTGCCCTCCCCAACCCTAGGTCAGGCCAGTACCATCTCGCTTCTGGGTTAGAGCGGCACCATCTCAACTAGCCTCAACACCTACAGTTCTACTTTCCGCCCATCCATTGACACCATCCTGCTATCTTTTAAGGATTAGTGAATGCTATAGATTTTTAAATTATATTGGGATTCATATGTCTGAGGAGAAAACAAGAATGGGTTGTTAGAGATCTTATCCATTTCCTACCCCTCAGGCTTCATGAGCAGCATCCTGGAGCAATGGGCAGTGTGGAAATGTTCATCATTGAAGAAATTTCTAGATGGATTGTCATTAGCAATATTATTCCCTGCAGAGCTAGGAAGATTGTAAACTCAGTAGAATAATAATTGAATGCTAACTTATTAAGCATGCACTGTTTTAAAGGATACAAAGAAAAAGAAGATATAGTCCCTAACTTTCAGTCCAGAATCTAGAGGAGAAGCATACACATAATAGGAGACATGCCTAGATTCATGTCAAAATATAAATCGAGGAGTCAATTCTGGGTGAGTTAACTCTGATAAGACAGGGTCAAGAGAGGTCGTGCATCAAGCAGGAGGGGAGGTTAGAAGTGGAACTGAAGAGCAGACAGAAATCTCCAAGGTGCCTGGGCCATCAAAAATGAAACCTTCTTGATGCATCAACAGGGACCCTCTTCCTGGGCTTCAGAGAGGGATGGGGCCACAGGCAGTGAGGGTCTCAGGACACCTGCTGGTAATACACACCCAGGGGACACCTGGGGTGAGCAGTATAGCCCTCGGAACCCCAGTGTTCTCCGGTTGAAAATAAAGTCCTTCCCCAGCCTCGGGGGCCTGTAACCACTTTGCTCTCGAAGGGGCTGAAACGGATCACTGGCATCTCTCAGGACTGATGTCCTGTAGATGTCTCAGAGTATTTTGATCCAAGGACAATGGAGGACAACCTCAGAAGCAAGGAGACGCTCCTGCCTTTCTCCTAAGGCCTTCTCTTCCCCCAGTCAAAGAGACATCATCATGCCCTGGACCTCCACCATGTACCACCAAGGAGTGGTCACCTTCCCTTGTGCGCAGGAAGACTAGAGAGCAAGAAGTTGCCTTCGGAGTAGAGGTGGGCCACCCTTCCTTTCCAAGCAGCACCCTCCCACCTCCCTGACACCCAGGTGCCCTTTCTCGGGCCTCAGCACAGCACAGGAGACTGGTCTGTCCCAGTGACTCAGGTTTACCGCCATGAAAATCTCTATACACCTGCTATGAAATCTGGGCACGTCTCTTTCTAATGGTGTCTAACATTAGCGCAGTCGTCCAGCCTGTGAAGACCCTCAAGGAAGGGGGATATTTCCTCGGCGCCCACACCCCACACACGGAAGGGGAGCTGAGCCACACACCAGGCCTGCGGCGTCCACCATCTGCCTCATACCAAGAACGTTCCAGCAGCAGGCAGGCCTTCCCCTCTCCGGAGACCCCCAACCCCTCTGAAAACAGGCTCCTGAGGGAAGCAGTTGCCCTCAAGCGATGCAGGTCACCTCGGCAGCACAGCTGTGCCCTGGACACACCTCTCAGTTATGTCCATGTCCTTGCTGGAGTGAGTCTGTGGCTTGGTGGAAAGTGGCTTTGGAATCGAGACTCTGGTCAGCGCAAACGTCCCTTCCGGACTGATCTCTATCACTCTCCACCTCTTAGTGGATTTGATGAGGAAGATCTGTGCATTCTCAGAAAGGCGTCTGACCCAGTATTGAAAATGCCGACAGCAGGGAACGCTCCTTCTCAATTGCGAGGGACGCAGGGCCTGTGGGTTCCTGTCCGATCGTTCCCAGGAGGCCTTTGTGCTAACTGTCCGGGCACAACCAGAAGTCACAGGGGAACTGTGACTTCCCGCTTACACGGCTGTCTGAGGGAGGACTCGGGTCCAGGCACCTGCGAGGCTCCTGGACTCCAGGTGGACCTGCCGATGACACGGCAGTGGCCTCAGGGACCAGAGCTGTGCTTTCTCCTCCCTGAGGGCGCCGGGCGGCCATACCAGCGCTGCCTGCTCCAGAACATCACTGTCATAGTCTGGTCCCCAGGTCCTCAGCCCACGGGCGGCTGGGAGCAGCGCTCCCCGACACCCTCACAGCTGCCCAGGAGCCCCCGCGGAAGAGTCCAGCGCGACCAGTGGTAGGCTTCGCCCGGAGCACTGTTCCCACGCCCTGGACATCCAGCTTCCAGGCTCCTGGAGGCTCCAGTAGACTCTGAGTCTCACCCGGTGACAGGGACACGATTGTCCTCTGTCTCCTGGTAGTCGATTCCCTGTTTACCCAGCGGCCTTCCGACTTCCCTCGCTGCGACTGAACTCTGTCAGGCTTCTTCCTAATTCCCAGCCCTGATCTCCATTTCCTTTATGTACTTGAAGGAAAACAAAAAGGAAAATTAAAAAAAAAAAAAAAAAAAAAAGCAGCCCTTGTCATTGTCATGGTCCCTTTGAGATAAAAGCCTCTGTAGAAATTAAGCTGCTGGAACAAAGAAAGTGGGCCAGAACCCTTTCTGATATATCCCAAGTCAACAATTGGAGAAAATGAAAGTAAAACATTCAATTTTTTAGAATAGCTTATAAGATAAAAGACCTCAGAAGAAGCCTCACAAAAAATAAATGAGGAATTAAGAAACTTTATTCAAAAACGCAACATTTCACAGAGAAGTTAGAGGAATATTTGAATCCAAAGAGAATCATACTGTGAAACTTAATGAGAAGGCAGCAGACCAGAAGGATAAGGCTTCTTTCAAAATTAATTTATATGTTAGCTTTAATGCCAATCAAAATCTCCATATGATTTCTGGAGATTATTACAGTGATTCACAAGCTGATATGAAAAAAGTGCATATGTGAGAATAGCAAAGAGAACTTTCAATTTAGAATGAGAGGGGAACTTTTTACCTGATAGTGAATACTATTTAACATGAAAATAATCACAGAGACACAGAGAGACAGATGTCATAAAATCAGCAGAGCAGTTCAGAAAGAAAAATCATTTAAACACATTGATTTTTCAAATTCACAGAGAGATGTCACAGCCATGTGTCCTGGCTCTGGGGGGACCTCAGAAAACTGGGTGCAAGGAGGCATGTTTCTCAGTCTGTTCATGAAGACAGACAGCAAATGAGAAAATAAGGGAAGAGCATTTAAAAGTTTTGAACAGCATAGAAAGCAAAAACAATGGGTTAGAGAGGGACGGTCTTCTAGACCCGGGAAGTGAGGAGAGTCTGAGACGCTGTGACCTTGAAGACGACATTGGAGGACGCGGAGCGGCGACCTGCAGGCCAGGAAGGGGAGCAGCGACGCGCGGGCTGTGCCAGGAGAGCTGGCAGCCTGTGAGGGCAGATAGAAGGTCCCATGTCGAGAACACGCTGCGCGTCAGGAAGGTCGCTGTAAACAGCTCACCTTCGCCATCTCCCAGATCTGTTAAAGGCCGGCTCAGGTCCCACCGGGCTAAAATCAAGACATTGACAGGGCGAAAGAGCGTTGTCCTTCCAGCTCCCCGAGGTCGCCCCTCCATGTTCAAAGCCTGCACCAGTGACTGTCTCTCTCCTGTCACATCACCCCTGCTCCTCCGCTGTCTTCCACCTCGAAGGAGACCCGTGATGACGTGCGGGCCACACTGATAACCAGGACAATCTCCCCAGTTTAAGGTCGGCTTTTAGCACGTTTATTTCAGCAGAAAGTTTAATCCCCTTTGCCCTGTACCCTAACATGTCCACAGTGCAGGGGTCAGGATGTGGGCATCTCTCGGGCCCATTCTTTGCCAAGACTGCGCTCAATGCCCTTATGCCAATTTAAAAGGGATTCAAATCTCTATTTTAAATTCTTGGTCAAGGGGTCACGGTATTATCACATCCTTCCTGGTTTTTTGTTTCATTGGGATGGAGTCCTACAGTGTAAAGGACGGTGAACTGCCAGAGAGGGGCCGAGAGACGGGGCTGATCTGGGGGAGGCCAAAGCTGTGGGCGACGAGACCTCCTCACACGATCTGTGCAGCCGCCTCCCTCTGGTCCTCATTCACTTTCTTCTCGAAGACCTGAGTCTCTTCTC
Source organism: Solenodon paradoxus (assembly GCA_004363575.1). Classification (NCBI taxonomy): domain Eukaryota; kingdom Metazoa; phylum Chordata; class Mammalia; order Eulipotyphla; family Solenodontidae; genus Solenodon; species Solenodon paradoxus. Next base: position 26,467 of record RJWH01000629.1, on the reverse strand, counting down.
CCCGACATGGGGGGTCCTGTAGGAGCAGAGCGAGAGCACGAAGCCACTCTTCTTTTCTCCGCTCACATACACTTTTAAACCAGGCCCGAAGCCCCCAACACACACACACACACACACACGCACAACTACATCTGCCCAGCCTGTGTCTTTAGGATGTGGCTTCAGGCTTCCAAACAAAATCGAATGCGTGTCTGGCTGGAAGGACTGGGTTCCCATCAGTGGTTTTCACAACCCGCCGTGGCCAAGAACCTCGAGGAGACTCAGAAAGTCGCTCTGTGCTCCCGGCTGCAGGAGCAGCTTGCACCCCGGGAGACAGAGCTCCTGCAGTGCCCAGGTCAGGCACGCGGGGACCCCGGGACCTGAGAGCTCACCCAGGCTGACCCGGCCCAGCCCAGGCCGCGCGAGGCCCACAGATCACACATCAGTCTAACAGATGGGAAGCCGGCTCCCTTCTTCTCAATTCCTGGAAACATAACATCTTCTCCGATTCGTCACTTCCAGCTCTTGGACTCAATTCCTGCGCCGAGGAAGCAGGAACCAGTGAAGAGTGAGTCTCTGCAGTTGTCAAGTCTCCTCTTGTAGCCAAGTAGGAACCAGCCTCTTAGGATGCCTGTTCTCTTTGTTTTTGTGATTTTGGGGGAGTCTAAGCAGCTCTGTTTCTGGGTGTGCCAACTGGGGAGAGACCTTGGAAGCAGCAGCAGCGAGCGCCTCACAGAGCGAGCCAAGAGCTGCGCCTGCCTGCTCCACGCCGTCCGTCTAACTCGTCCCCAAACCCCCAAACTCAGTTAAGCCAGAGCCTGGAAAATAGGTTAGAGATGGCGTAGAAGGAAGGCTTTTGAGAAAATAGACTTCATGTCCCACTGCACCATGAGACCCATGTATTTTTGCTAAAAGGTCTGGCCGTGGTGCTCTTGTTGACAGCGCGGGTTTATTCTTGAACTAAATGTCACGTGAGCCCTTTTACGCACGTTCTGATCGTCTCCTTTCTCTGGGGGACACCTCTCTGCTGGAGCAGCATTGAAGAATTGTCATGTGAACTAACTGGCAGAAAGCACAAAACACAATATGGCAAGAACTGTTTTTAGTTTAATAAAATGTATTTGGAAAGCATATTTATTATTTACTTTATACATGGTTTGATATAAAGCTTCCATCTGTTAAGTGGATATATGTTTCAGAATTTAATAACTGCCTCATTCAACTGCAATAAATGAATTAAAATGGGGAAAATCCATACTTTTTCCATTTCAGAGCTGTCTCAAAACTGACAATTCATTAGGATGTCTGACTTGGTTGGTGACTGACCAGAATTGATTTTATATTGAATAAGTTATATGTCGCTTGATGACTTTCCGTGTGAAGGAGTGGTGTTCTCTAAACATGTCCTTTGAAGCGACACCATGCTTGCACATAAATGGGCCCTTCCCACATGGCAGGCACTTCTCCAGACTGCACGGAGTGGCCTCTAAATTCTTCACACTGTTCTGTTCTATCTTCTGTGAGGAAGCAGTGGAGAAGCCTGCCTCCTTATATCACTGATTAAACATGTATTTTCAAAAGGGTGATAGGACTAGCCTGAGTCCTCAGAGAATTTAGACAGACGTTAATCAGTGGAAAGCAGCTATTTTCAGGTTCACTCCTAGCTAATGGCTTTACCACCACTGGGCACCGGCTGGGGGTCCAAACGTGGTTCTCATTCCTTCAGATGTGTTGGCTCAGGGAACCGTCACCACTCGCCAGAGTTGGGTACTGGGCCCTCCATTTAGTTGATGGTGAATCAGCAGGTGGGCTAAAGAGACATCACTTCTCCAGTTCAGTCCAGAATGAGAAGCACCATCCAGGGAACACAGCACATCAGTAATTATAAGAATTCATGAAAATGAAGGACTGCCAGAGAGTGGAAATACCAGATGGGTCACCACAGATGGGGACCAACAATAGTGCAGCCCAGAAACTACAGTTGGGAAGACAGACGCTGATACCTGGCCAGGGTCTAGGAGTGTTTTAAATAGATTTTGACCAAAGGAAACAGGTGCTTATTAGGAACAGAATGAGCTCTTGAGTAAAAGCATTCTAAATGGTTCACTACCTTAGAAGAAACCATGTGAACTGATTTCAACGAAACAAGTAGCCAAGTTCTCGATAATATTATTTTGAATCTTAGAAGGAGCTATGGCTTGGAAAAGTTGAATGTGTTTATACCTGACTGACTAAACAAAGCTAGAACATCTTTATCAGTCTGGAGAGACAGCTCCAGAAAGGAATTGCCAGTGGAAGGAAGAGATATGAATCATCCTGACTGAATTTGCAGCTGACACAGGCTGAGATAGATGGCAGGTGTCTCAGCAGATATGACACAACCAGATTTAGAACAGACTTGATGGAATGAAGGATGACCTGGAGCCATTGACATGACATTGAACTGGATGTGTGAAATTGTATACAATACGGGGAGATTTGACTCCACGTCCACTTCAGTTACAAAAAGCCATGTTTCTGTTGTCTTCGTTACGAGCAGCTCAAAACAGATAATGTGCCACAGCAATTTAAATCCGCTCTAGTAAAAAATAATAGAAAAGGATAGCAAAATCCTACTATGCTATTTGCTATTGGTATTCTATTCTGCTTGGGATTCCTTCACACAAGAGGAACTGGAGCAAATGGATTTGCTCAGAAGAAGATGACTACATTGATGAGACTCTCGAAGACTGGAGGAAATTATAGTGGAGTAAGTTAGCTCTCTTGGAATATCTCAAGGTTTTGCATAGAGAGGATGGAAGAATGAGCTTGTAAAATTCAATTCTGATTGTGTCATTCTCCTGTTTAAGATGCTTCCTCACTCTTGTTTTGGGTAAAGAGTACATCCCACAGGTCTCAACTGGATTACTTGCTCCAGGAAGCTGACTGTGACCTGCACCGCCCTACACAGGGAGGAGGCTTGGTGCTGAATCGTCCTGTGCTGGACGAGCAGGATGCCCTCTTCTTGGACAGAACATTTGACCCCATGGTCTAGTTGCCTGAACCCTCTCACATGGGCCTTGGAAGATCCATGAAAACACATGTCCAGGGTCACCTTTAATATCATATATCCTCTAGGTAGTTGCAGCAGAGGGATTAAATATTCTGTTTTCAAGAAAACAAAACTTGAAGACCAGAGTGGGAGTATAGAAAGAAAATTTGTGCTAGGATTCAGGAAGTATTTCCTCTGGGTCCACCTTGGCCTTCTGGTTGAAATCCTCTGCCTCCCATGCCCTCTGGGACTGGACTCTGAAAGGCTCCACCCGCCCAGTTTTGAGGAAGGAACATTTCTTCGACTCTCTGGGTACCTCCCCTGTAAGGCCTCAGCTTGCCTGTTGCTTCCTACCCAGTGGATATTCACAAGTTAATGACTTTTTCTTTTATTCTTGAGGCATTTCCTCAGAGAAATATCTGTTCTTTCTGAATGATTGCCACTTCACATGCTGAATCGGAATGTTCCCCCAGGTATTGAAGTTTAAAAGGATTAGTAGAGTCATTTGAAATATGATATACTTAGCATGCAAAAGTAACAGAATTTTATTTGCTAGGAATTTATGGTTTCTGGGCCACTCAGGAAAAAATTTTAGTGATGATACTAACTAATGTTAAATTTTCCCATAGAAGAATAAAGTCAATTCATGAAACATGAGAGGAGAATACAACATTTATAAATATGTGGTTTAAATACATATCTACCATTAATTAAAATTTCAAAGTCTATATTGTTAAAAAAGAATTTATGGTTCTTCAAAACTACATGCTCAAAGTGTCTATTTACATAGTAGAAGCAATTTGTAAAGAGTCAGGACTAACAACATAAATAAATTAAGTGTGTGAGTATGAGAATCTTTTACTCAGACCTTTAGTCTTACCCTGTGAAATAGGAAACCCATAGAAATTATTTATATGTGTCCATAGTTTATGGTAATTTCTTAATCTATAGTACCTTAACCATGAGTATGAATTCGATTTAGAATTTATGTTCCCTAAATGTGTGTGAGGTAGGACCTAGCACAGTCCTTCCTGAGGGTGTCTCTTCCAAAATTAATTTGTAGAAAGATGTGCGTATAGTTTAATTATACCAACACCAATTAAAAACTCCCTCATTTCAATGTATTCAAAAGCGTGGTAGAAATATATTCTTCATCTTTCCATCTGCTTGAAACACAATGTTCATTTTGAACTAGACCCCGAAAGCCCTTGGGGAAGCACATTTAAAATTCCCTTGGGCTTGCCTCCAGGACATACCACTCTCTGGATGAACTGTCCTTCTGTTCTGGCCCATTCAGTGGCCACCAGCCAACTTCCCTGCAAAGGTCACTCTGAGGCAAGGATTATGAAGCTTTAGAGAGCTTAATAGGAATAGATAATTGCCAAATATCCAGTCCATTTTAGAAAAGTCCAGTAAAGTCTAATAATGAAATGTCCAGATTATAAATTGCCATATTGTCTTTAACAGAAAACTGTATTCCAAATGACACAGGGGAAATGAATTGCTTTATCTGCATTTAATCACTACAAAATATAAATTTTTCATTTTCCTGAAAGTGCCCAAGGTTGATTATTTTTCTCAAAAGAACACTTTCTGAATGAATTCTGTCCATAAGTTGATGTGCTATGTTTGGTCTGAACACTAGGACAACATTTCTTTCCAGAACCTTTATCTGTTAAGGCTGGAGACCCTTCCGTACCCCTATACCCTAATACTGTAACATAGAGACATGACATTTAATTAACTATAATATCCCCAGAGCCAGAGTTCACTGAATAATGATCTGCCTTTGAGGTGAGTTCAAATTATGTGGGCGTCCTGAGTGCTCCCACTGATTTTCCTAAAGACAATCACATATTTAAAGGAGTTTGGGGAGTTATTTTTAATGCCTCTTCTCCTTGTGAAAGATTTTATTTCTCATACAATCAAAAGACACGTTTTAGATTAGAAAATAAAACCCCTGCCAAACGGTGCGTGCAAACCCCTGCCAAACGGTGCGCGCACGCAGCTGTCCAAGGTACTGACACGGACTCGACAGGGGAAGGAAGCATGTTCCCTGGTGGAAACGCCAGGAAAACACGTGCGTGTGTTTCAAAGGACTCACACAGCATCCTGCCCCGTTCTGAAGCCCTCGCTTCAATCCCCCAGCACCATGGGAATGCAAAATATGTATCTGAGTAGCTATTACTCTGTAGAAAGCTCTACAGTTATTCTAAGAGACTGATATTATCCCAAATATGTCTAAAATTGCATTTAGAAAGATGTCTTATGAGCACTATATGAACATCAGTTTAATTCTTTACTTGTCCAGTTCTACCAACCACAAAATCAAAAACCGTGCTGTTTGGCTAGACTGTCCTCACCAGTCAGTAGAGTGGGTTTTCTTGTTATTTCTTTGGAATCTCTCCAGATCTCAGATTCACACTCTGATAATGCATAGTCATTGTCTCTAAGAACATCCCAAACAGTGACTCTTAGGTTCTGAGGGCCAGCGCAGAGGCGGTCCTGCACGCCAGTTCAGACCTAAAACATCTCCAGCGGGGAGCACGACCTCCTAAGGGATGGAAGTCAAAGGGGCCCCACCAATCTAAGATGCAGCCAGATGTACAGAGCTGTGAAATCCCTCTTTCTTTTTTTCTAACCACCCTATCTAGGAAGTTATACTTTGTTTTTAAATGACTGATGTCTTTCTTCTGATCAGAAATGAAGGAAAAATAGACTCAAACTGAAGCAGGATCTAGATTTCCAAAAACTTGTCACAACAGGCAAAGAGAGGGGGCCGTTATTTTCCATGTTGTAAAGCAGACTGTTGTAATGACATGGCTGAGGGTTGTGTGGCTGCCTCAAGCTCGGCCCCTTGCCTGCTGTCTGGCTTGGTACTGTGGCATCTGTCCCACAGCTTCCAGGTTGCTCCGCTGGCACCTGGCAGCCAAGGCACCGCCATGGGGTCATCCACGGAGGGCAGAACTGCTATGCAGCAGTGCTCACCAGCCCCATGGCGTGCTGGCCCCTCCCTCTCTAGTCTTGGTGGTCATCTCTGCACACTATTTTTACATGCTGGATCTTTTTTTAATTTTATTTTTGAGGAAAAGTGCATACCAAGCACAGAAATTTGATCCGGTCAAGGTGTCATACCAAATATATATGGTAACTTAGCCAGTGAGCCTTGGAATGGTGCTAACAATCCAGGAATCTAAGTGAATAGATGTCTGGTCAAGATCCAAGTAAACTTCTAATATGAAATTAATCATCTCATAATACAGAAAAAGTGGAGAGGATAACAAAAGAAAAAGCGCTAGAGGAGGAAGGCAATTGGGTGAAGGAAGAAGAGTGAAATGAATAAGATTCTTCAGAATTCTCCCAGTCTGAGTTCTATGCAAAGTGCTAGGGACAAAACCATTATCTGGGAGAGTCAAGTTCACATCAAAGTTTCATGAAGGAAGTTGATGTATGGAGCAAACTCATTCCGAAAAAACAGAGATAGACTCCAGCACGTCACTGTTAACATGCATGTGTGTGCGTGTGTGTGTGTAATAAATTACATCACCTTCCAGTCTGTAAGCAGTGAGAATATGAAGGAAGAACAAAGGAAAAACAACATATTTATCAAGCAAATAAAAATGGGGGAATTCCCCCCTAGCAGACCAGCATGGACAAGATAAAAAATCAGTGAGTTAGTGAGAATTGACCCAAGGAGGTTAACCTAAAGGACAGTGAAAGGAAGCAGAAGGAAAGAAAAAGTAAGAGAGAAAAATATAAATTATAAACAAACATATGAGACAGACAACTAAATCAAAGTTGGCCCCTTTAAAACTTCCAGCAAAATTGATAAGCTTGAAAACATCAAGATTAAACCACATTTTCATTTCACAATTTACCCAGAAATTGACCCTAGATTGAATGTAGATCTATGAAAAGTATAGGATCATCTATGAAAAGTGAAATATTAACATCAAGTATTAACATTAACATCAAGTTTGATGATCTCCTCATGAAGACACAGGAAAGGATTGAACAAAACTGAAACAGTATATATAAATGGAAAATATGATGTACTTGGTTGCTTACAAATTAAATCAGTAGGAGTCATGATAGGGTGAGGGTGAACTGAACTATTGGTGGTGAACTGGGTATAGTACACACAGATGTTGAGTCTCAATAATGCACACCTGACATCCTTACAACATTATAATGCAATGCTACTTCATTCAAATGCAACTGTTTAAAGAAGGTAATAATTATATGATAAAGGAAGAACTGAATTGGCAGAGGCGAACCTAATGTGTTAATTATGTATACATATTGATTTATAATGATACCTACAACTTAAACCTACATTATGTTATGATGCCACATTCCTTCAATAAAATAAATCTTTAAAAATAAAGAAGATCACATTCAAAATAATAATACAAAACAAAACAGTATTTCTTAAAGGAAATAGCTCTTCTTTCCTATATGATATTCCTTCCACAACTTTTGGGAATGAATGAATGAACAGGAAAGTGAAATGGGAAATGAATTAAGAATTTGTGCCCCTGGAAAGAAATTAAAGTGAGCAAAAGGGTTAGCTGTTCAGAGGAGGTGGAATTGAGTTCCAGTCATTTGAAGGTGCTGTCTGAGATCACACAACTTGGAAAAGAGGAGACACAAACAGAACAGCCCTGATATTGCGCTCTCCAGCAGCACCTCTGAACTTCAGTGGTGTCCTCTTTGGAAGAGCCATGCTACAGCAAACACAGGGCCATTAGGTTTCACCAGGTTCCTGTAGCATCCACTGAGCGCTAGGGGCTACGGAGTGCCCTCACATTAAACTGCATCATGTTCACACAGCTGTTCCCCAGATTCTTCAGGAATTGGCCCAACACAATTTCCTTAAAAATGCCCCCACAGACTCAGGCCACCATCTCACAATGACAAACATAACCAGTTTCTAAATGCTCACAGAAATCATTTTCTTCATTTTCGATCAGGAAACATGAAAGATTGAAATTCATTTAAATTCCATAAAGCAAGCCCATTTTTATCACCCTAGACTGTACCTTATAACACTCAATATAGGGGACATGATTTCCTGCTTTAACCTTCAACAAATACTACTCTCAGATCCTGAGGAAGTTAATGTCCAAGCAAGGAAATGTATTCATTACAAGAGCAGGTACATGCTGAGGGTGATCTTTAAAATTCGGTCATTCTGCACACCAGCTTAAATAGAAAAGGAGAAGAAAGAGAAGTTGGGAGCTTTGGGCATGGTTTAAATCTGAGAACAATACCAACAGGCTTAAGCAGAGAAAACCCCTATTACCCAGGAATCAGTTAGAATATATTTGGAGGAGCCAACAGAGAGAGGCTCAGGTACCAGCCTTCATTTCCTGTGGCTGAACTACCTGAATTACAAATAATTTTGGAAGATGTGTGTGTCCGTACAGAGATGAATACCCTAATTACTGATCAAGGGATGCTTACCCTGGCAATGTGCACATCAGATTTATCAGCAATCATATGAAAGTAAGATGAAATTCAAGTGAAGGAACAGAAAGGTTGTTACATAAAAGGAATGAAAAGAAAACAACAACAATGACACCATTAGCTTTGGGAGAAGTGTTTAAAGTCTGGATTTAGGAAGGAATGACTATGTTTTCTCTACAGCTTTGCAAACTATCAACTGTTTTGCAAATGTTGACAACTCAGTGTGATAATTTTATTACGTTAACAGTTGGCACCAGCATTACTTTCAGAACTCCTGTCTCCTGACAAGATGGGAGCAGAATTGCCCTCCTCCTTCTTCCGTGAAGAGTTATACACAAAACCTCCCTCTGCAACACATGTGCTTTGGGATTTAGAGTGTCCAGAGGCAATGCTGACTTGTACCCCTCAGAATATGTATCTTTCTGATTTTGAGCTGGACGCTTAAGATGTGGAATCCTGTCTATCACTAGGTCTTGGAATTTTGACACACAATTGTCACACTGAGAGGTTGAGGACCACCCAAGCCAGATGGCAAAGGTCCATAGAGTCACAATGGTGTCTGTGAGCCGGAAAACTGGACAAAAATCCATTCTAAGGAGAAAGTCTGCAAGCAGGAGAATGAATGGCTGTAGAGCTAGGAAATGTCCCTGTGGGGACATGCTGTGATGGAAGATGACACAGAAAGGACATCTCTTCTCCCATCCAGGGAGTATTACACCTGGGAGGCTCAGTGAAGGCACCACACCAAGGGGGTTACAGGAAAGACGGCAGCAGGGGACATGCTGATGAAGGAGCAATCAGGTCATAGATCTTCCTCTGAGTCTTTAGGTCCCCTGGCCAGATCTTGGGAAGCTCAGTGGAACATGACTCTGTGGAAGGTTTGAAACTTGGAGTTCCTGGCCATGGGCAGTGAAAGCACTATTTCATAAAATACTCAGGTCTCTCAGATTCAAGCCAAACCCTCTTTTACCCACCAGGGAACACCATACACCATACAAACAGAACTGTTCACTCCACTAGAACACTGCACTTGTAGGAGACAATGGGTGGGTGGGACTGAGCTTGAAGCTAAGGACAGGTTTCTTCTGGACACAGAACATTCCTCAGAGGATATGCAGAGTCATGTGAAGACAGCGCTTCTCCCTGTCAAGCAAGAGGACGTTGGTCTCAGGATATCACGTTGTGAAGAACTGTGCTCCTAGCTGGTAAAGCTGAAAACTTTACGCTGAGCAGGCTGGGGAAGAGGCACCACTCACAGCTGGTAACAGAACTGTCAACCAGCTCCAGGTCGAGCAGAGCAGTTCACAGAATATGCTCTTCATTCCTCTCCCAGAAAGCGTCCCTGGCCACCGGCTTTCAGTCCCCAACCTTCCATTGGCATCTATAGACACCTGTATATTCCTTCTGTCTCCTGCTGACCCCAAACACCTAGACACACTCCTACAGCCTTCCCCTAGCAGCAGGATGTGCAAACAGAAAACTTTTTGATGTCGAGAATAAAACAAGTGTTGTTTAGAACTTCGACTCTTTCCAGAAATGCAAAGTGTTTTCCCAATATTAGAGAGAGAGACAGAGAGAATGAACTCCCCTGTTCTCAGTAAATCCCAAAATAGAAAGCAACCTTACCCATGTTTCCCATCTGTTGGCGGCTGATCCACACATAAACAGATGGCATTATTGTTCCCTGTGTCTGGAATCCAGTAGACATTCACATCACAGGCGCTATCGGCACTCCAGGTAGAGAGGATAATTATTAGAAGCAGTCTATGGCGCCCCTCCTGTTCAGAGCCTTAGCCTTCCATGGCACATGGAACACCTGTTGGAGAAGGTAAAAACACTATTTCATATATATATATATGTATGTATGTATGTATATGGAATACATACATATATGTATTCTGCACATGTTTTATAGGGGAAATTAAAGGTACTAATGTGAAATAACAAAAACCCAACATTTTCTGAAAGGTCTAAATTCAACAACGGGAAAAAGAGAAGTATATTCTTGTTGGAGAGAAAAATATCAGTTTAACAGGCTGTAAAAGCTGTGTGGCAGAATCCGTATAATATCCAGATAATATCTAGATTACCCTTTAGTTAAAAAATAGAATTTTCCTTCAACTGTGGACTCCTTAGCACATTTCAGCCATCTTTGGAAAACTAAATGCAGGAGTCTTTCGCGACTGTTTCACATGCCCGGGCCCGCACCTCTGCTTCTCACCAACCCCCTGAGGTCCTGAGGCTGGACGTCCCCGTGAGTGCAGGTGCTGGAAGGCCGTCCTCACGGACACTTCCCGGACGGACCGCCATACTTTTCCACAACACCACCATCGCTTTCTGGCCCCCTGGTGCAATTCACAGCGGCGTGTTTCTGAGTGTAATGGTGATAGGGGATAATCCTTAGGGATTTGTGCATTTGGCTTTTTATTTGCCATCTCTGTTCAGTGTGGTCTCATGCAAATTGACTCATGTGGATTTCAGATTCCATGGTGCATGGGATATGACTTCCACACATCAGCCAAGCAATTGTTTGTGAGCTCAGCCCTTTAGAAATATTGGGGTGACTTATTAACCTTTGTTTTTTATTGATTGTTGTTGTACTTAAAGTATTATTTGCAAATCATTTTAAACGTCAAGTAGCCTGAATTCCAAAACTCTTACAATGAAAACAAATCAAAACAAAATCATTTCTTATCTCCTAATCTTTCACTTCATTTTTACCCCCCAGGGGAAAGCACATTAAACTCTTTTAGCTGCTTTCCTTGTTAGCTGTCTATTTAGCTATATAGTGTATGTATGTATCTTATGCTTATGCAATAATGCTTTTCTTCTGATTCAATCATTTCATACATCAATGGGAATTTTAGAATTGAGACTTTGAGCACATGTGAATACTCTTTATCTCTCTTTACTCATTCAGTAGTTTTATTTTATTTTAATTAACCCCAAATTAGCAATTCATTGTTATACACAGAGTACTTGATTTCTGATACATATGTATATATATGACTATTTTTTAATTTTTATGCCTTTTCTTTAACCTACAGTTGATATGCACATCATTTTGTCATTTTCTTTGAATATTTAGTGATTCTTTTTACATCCTTTGACAGATGCACAACCCCCGCCCCCCAACCCAACACCATCTTTCCACGCAGACAAGGGCGTCAAGAAACCATCACCCTTTCTTCTCTCCATCTCTGTTTGCTCCAAAACCAGCTCATCTAAGGTGCAGCCTGCTTGCCCCAAGCCTTCTGGGTATTACATCCTCTCTTTCCTAGAGCCCAAGTCTTTCTTATTTTTCTCGCTCATTGTGTTGAAATATATATTCCATTAATTTATTCGATTATTCTCTTGACCGTTTTTCTGTATAATTTTTATCTTACTCTTTTGTACCACCTACAGTCAGATAGTCAACAGTCTGGATTGACCTAATTTTCTTCTTTTCTCTCAATGTGTGCTTCTCTTTCTTTTTATTTAAAACCTCAATGCTGTCTTAAATATTTAGTTTTTTAGTATTTTCATACTAGTTGTCCTTTGTTGTTTGCATATTCAAACAGCCTCTTCTTCTTGATTCATACATGGATTGTGTTGCTTTATCTTCCCTAGATTGCCAGTCTTTCTCAGCTCCCGGTTTTCTCTGCCTTTCTCTCTTGGTTTGACTTTTTCCTTCCAGCTCTGGTCCTTACTCATCTTTTCATAAGTGAGGATGAAGCACCAGGATGCCAACTGGACATTCCAAGGGCAAGTTGTTGGCTGGACAATTAGTTTCATGCTGTACTTATTGGGGTGGAGCCCCCAGTTGTCATTACTGGTACATCTTTCAGTTTCTCCATCCTCCTGGGTGGACCCTGGCACTGGGTGAGAGAGAATGGAGAGGGACCATTCAAGATGCAGCCTCATGTGCTCCAGCACCTCGGCTCCACTTGGTCTGAGGCTCATGCCAGCAGCACATTGCCCCTTCAACCCCGAGAGCCATTTCATCTCCATCGCCCATCCTCTGTCTCTCAGACACTGTGCAGGGAAAGCCAGCTTTCTCTTGTCGTCACCCACAACCTCCACCACCGGAACCCATCTGCTGCTTTCTACCTTCATTGAGGCTTTGTGCCTGCTGTTTCTCTTTCTTCTTGTGTCTGGGAGTGACTTTGGAGAAAAGAAGAGGAAAGGAATATCATTTTGTGCCCTATTGAAACCTTATGCCAATGACATTCTTATTTAGTTTTATCTTTTTGTTGAGAGTAGGCACAAGGCAACATTGCATCCTGAGGTGCAGAGTCTGACCAGAAAGAATTCATTCAGGGAGATGCTTGAGGCACAAGGCCAGTTTGCTAGGAGAGGCACAGAGAGACAGGCAGAATCTCTCTGTGGGAGAAGAGCTATCTGTTTAAACCCAGGAGCCTGGAGGCTCACAGTGGATTCTCCTGTCCATTGCGCTTTCACAAGAGGTGCTGGAGGGTGGTGTGCTTTGCTAAGGACTGCAGACCCCCTCCCAGCCCACCTTGGGTTTAGGCAGAAATTAGGAAGGAGGGGTGGGATCACTAAGGAGCTGTGCTGTTAAAAACTAACTGCTAAGATCTGACTAACCACTGGTGGTCAGGCAGATAACAACACTGTGTTGTGAGAGTCTTTATGCAAGAATTCAGTTATCTGCCTACTTCCTCACGCTCCGCCCCTTCTCCCTTCCTCCCCAGGCCCTTCTCCTGTCCTGTCTCTCTTCATTTTATGTCTGTACAAAACTTGCTGTTAATCACATTCCAGTGTCTTTTCTCTTATAGTAAAAAACCAACAACAACAACAAAACAACATGGCGTTTTTGGTGCAAGTCTTAATGAAATCTAAGCTGACAAAGATTTGATGGTGTTTTTACTAACTGGAGCTACAGAAAAACATTTCTGATACCTGGTTTGTTAGATTTCAGAATTCTTTTAAATTCTGGAATATTATGTTTTTCTACTGGATTTTTCTATAATGAACATTCACAAAATATTTATTCAAATTGAACTGAAACCTGTGTGAATAATTTGCTGTCTGAATTTTCTGGAATGTCTATTTAAACTAACCTGTTTCTGTTACAATAATGTGACTTTCCCTTTCTGCCATGTCAGGTTCACTGCTTTTTACACCTTTTTCTGCCTGAAAGGCTAAATCCAGGCAGGAGCATCAATAATAAGGCATGATAAGTTATGTTTGACAATATCTAAGTTGATAGACTAACAAATGCTTTTTAATCATATCTCTTTCTGAAAGGCTAAGATATAATCAGATATTTTTTTTTTTTTCAGATTAGAACACATTTTTCTTAGAGGGGATAAATTTCTTAAATCTTAGATCTCCATGTACCTTGAAATCATGTAATAACAATGCTGTGCTTGTCAATCAGGGTAAAAACACCATCAAACAAGAACAGGGAGGAGAGAGAGAGAGAGAGAGAGAGAGAGAGAGAGAGAGAGAGAGAGAGGAGAGAGAGAGTTGTCACTGCAGCAGGTTAAATGGAATGACGAGCTTTGCTGCAGGAATTTTGAGAAAATAATTCATATTCCAGTGTTTCACAGGAAATATAAAGTTTTCTAACTTCTTTCCTTACAGTCAAAAAGCTATGCTACTTTAAATGCAGTAAAGATTTGAATTAAGAGTCCTGTGCCACCTTTTACTTGTTTGAATGCAAATTAAAATGCTATGATTGCTCCGCAATTATTTTTGACATTTTCTTTTTTGGCTGAGAAGAAAAGACTTTAACTGAAATGATGTAAAGATAATCAACAATACATTGCATGTGTGATCTCACCATTATCATGACCTTTTCATGTGAAAAGATATGAGAAAAAGGAGTAAAGGAATAATAGCAACTTCAAGAAATCATAAGATAGTCAAATATATTTCAAAAAGGGAAATTCAAATGTATGCTTTGATCTATATCCTAAAATTTTCCATCTTCAAGGCCTGTCCCGCCCTGTATAGTTACATTATCTCCACGGTTGCTTCCTTCCAAGAGGATCTAGGGAACATGGGGAGGTGGGGAGTCTCCTCTAACCAGGAAACATGACTTCACTCCGCACATAGGTGGGGTCAGTCACCATCCCCACACCCTGGGGGAGGAAAGAGGCCCCTCCTACCAGCGTCACCACAAAAGACTGAAGTATTCATCACTCTTGTCTATAAACCTAAAACGTGAACCTAGTACATCCATTGTCAACTTCAAGCAAAATGCTCCCCTAAGGGAGATCACACACACACGCGCACGCGTGCACACTCACGGGGTTTGGAATAGTGGGTGCTGAAATACGAAGACCTACATCTTTAGGGATCTCCCTACGAGATCAGTATGTGTGGTCCCAGAGCACATGTGAGCAACTCTGGTCATAGCAGGGGTTGGCGATGAGGAAAAGACACAGTGAAGGAAGAGGGGAAGGATGGAAGTTTGGTGAAGTGTGGGAGAGAGAGAGAGAATATGGGAAATGTAATACAATACAATAAACGCAATTAAATAATTCACAACATTTTCTGGCCCAGCCTCATTGCAGTTCATTTATTATACAGTTTTCTGACCTCTGCATTACATTACTCACCTCAAAGATATTAAGCTTCATTTACTAACCAATAAACCTTTCTTGAGCTAGCTTTCTCTTATGTAATACTCTTCTCTCCTGAAGGAGGAACGTGTTTGTTTTTTTAAAGGAAAGTTGCAACGGGAAGGAAAGTGAGTAGGCAGACAGGTAGGAGAAGAGAGGAGGAAGAAGGATCTTTTTTAAATTTTTATTTAGTTGTTCACACTGGGTGTTTTCTCCAAGACCTGGAATGTGAACCCAGGGATATGTGTCCTGCGTCCTTCGGAGGCAATTGACCCAACCACTGCTCCACCAGGGCATCCCTGGAATGTTTTTAGGTTTGCTCCATCATGAATACTTGCATTCGCTCTAGGGAAAAAGTCTTCAGCAAAAAGCTAAAGTGGCATTTTATGTCAAGAGAAAGAGAAGCTGATGACAGAGATGGCCTGGAGAAACTCCAACCGTTACAGAGGCTCAGCCTTGATATATGTACTGTTTCTTAATGAAGTCATTGTCTGTGTAAACCACAGCACATGGTGTGTCTTCTCTAATTAAAGGCCCCCTAAAGGTCAAAATTCATGGGGCCCAGAGGGGCTACTATTCTCCATCAAGACCCTTTCTTCTGCAAAAGCACAGCAAACCAGCCTGTCCTGGAGTAGACATTGCCATCTATTCCTGGCATGAGAAAAACATCTGCTAGAGATTATGTGCAGACAGTTTTGTGAGGTTGATGTGATCAGAAATAATCAAAAGGCATTTTTAAGCAGATGAAGACATGTTATTTCCATTTCAAATCGGGATTTAATTCTAGGAGACCACCAAACAATAACCAAACAAAGGCTTGTATTTATGTCAACCAATTATAGACTCATTTGTAGAAAATGGGAAATGAAAAAACTGAGCTGGCAGTTGAAGTAGATTCCACCATCCCACCAGTATTTGGGTTGTTGGGGAGAGAAGGTGAAATGGCATTCAGACCTTGGATAAATTGAACTTCTACTAGTGACCTCAATGTGGTATGCAGAGATGTGGATTTACAATGATGCTCACCTGAAGCTTATATAATGTTAGATGGCTATGTGCCTTCAACAGAAATTTAAAAAATAAAAAAATAAATCGCATTTGGTACCAACCTTAAAATAACCATCATCTCTCTCCTTAAAAGCCTTAAACTCAATGACATAATGGTCTATGGAAATTCTGCCTCTCCATGCCAGGTTGTGAGTAATGCCCCGTCTAACCTTCACGGAATTGATGGATCAGCATGCTGATCCACAGGGATAAATGTGCAGAAGTTGTGAGAAAGCGCTTCACCTCGCCCGTGATGTCAAGCCCAGGAGATCTCCCGAGAGCGGGTGGTTGATCACAGCGACCGGTGTAGAGGCGGCTCTCACACTCCAGCTGAGCGCCCTCCACCATGTTCATTACAGGGGGCGGGGGTGGAATGGTGCTGGAAGGATGTCAAGAATCATACTTTCAGCTGATTGAAAAGTTATGGAAAAAGTCACTAAGAAGGAAAAGAAGATTTGCGACGAATGCAGTGCTGTCAATGACTTGCTGGTTTAAAAGCCCTCCCGGACCCAAGAACCCTGGAGCAGTGGCGCCAGGAAATGAGGAGGGTCGCCCCCACCCACTTCAGGTTCTCGGAGACTCTGTTTCTCCATACTGTTCCCATTCTTGAATGACAAGAGTGGATGGATGCAAAAATGTCCCTCGTTACTAGAGAACATTTAATCCAACCCATTCAGTTATTTGTAGTATCTATTTCAATTGTTAAATTACTCAGGAACTGTTTCCCCTCTTTCCTTCCCAATTTAATAAATAAAAATCTGTGTCTTAAACTTGAGTACAAACCTCATGCTTACATGGAATAAAAGTCATTGATTAATGAAGGTCATTCCCAATTCCCTCCCTCCGAGCAAAAGGCACCAACACATCTATGCCTAATAATTTACTTTTGCAACCTTGCATATGTCAACAATGGTCAGCAAATTCCCTTCCTGCCCTTCTCCCCACCTCTGACTCTGACTCCGTGACCTGTCTGCCCCTCCTCTTTAAGTCCTCCTGAGACATCCAAACTTTATCAGTCAAATGTGCTCTAATGCACTTGATTCATACGCCATACAACACACACCCCATTGCATGTGCATTAGTTCTATCTCTGCTTTAACTAATTCGCACACACGTAGCAACCCGAAGCCATGAAAACTTACAGTGTGTAAGCCCACAGTCTGCACGACAGGGCTGGGGAAGAGCAAGAGCTCACGCAGACTGTTGGCCGAATCCAGTTCCTCAGTGTGGGGTGGGGGGCAGGTCCCTATTTTCTTGCTGGCTGGTAGCCAGCACCCAGTGTTTGCCCCTGGGGACTTCCTGCGTTCCTCTCATGCTTTCCACATGGTCCCTCCTGCACTGGTGGGTTGAGTTTCTCTGACACTTCAAGTCTCTCTGACCCAAGGTTTGCAATTAGATCAAGCCCAGACTGGACAACGTCTGATGCTCTCCCAATTTTCAGGTCGGTAATTACACAGGCAAATGCCCTTTTGCCATGTAGCATAACGTTCTTCACAAGTCCCTGGACTTACAGTGTGGGTGTCTTTGAAGGATCTTTCTTCCCACTGTAACCCACTGTCTGGACCATGAAAATGTTTTTATGAGACATGTGAAGAACAAAAAGCAAAACGCCATATAGAAACCCCTTTACAGCGATAGTCAGGTCAATTAAATGAAATCAATAACCCCATCAGACGGGGTGGACAGAACAAGAGCCAACTATGACGACCACAGGAGACACGTGGTAGATTAAACGACACAAGTGGGTCGAACATAAAAGGATGGAGAAGGCATCCCTCAGGCAAACCGCAGCGCCTGGACTGGACTCCTGGACTGGACTCTGCTGTCTCCGCCCCCGTGAACTCCCAGGCAAACTGCTCCCCACCCTGTGGAGTCAGTCACCTAGTTTAAAAACAGCGAATATTGACTCTGCAGTTCGTTTCTGGAGTGCAATTCGTTTTTATTTCTTATTGCCATTGGATTACCACTTAGACAATTAGAGAGTCTCTCAGAGGACCGTACAGAAAACATGGGACAGTAAGCTTTCTGTTACCTGAGCTTTCCGGTAGCTGCAGTAGAGAAGCAAAAAGTAAACAGGCAAAACTGATCATAATAATATTGTTTTATTCTAGCTGCACATTTTTTGCTTTTTTGATGTCCCCCCAAATTGGGCATGGCTTACATTGGAAGGTAGCTTTGCAAAGAAATGTTTTCATTTTTGATTTTTGATTGTTTCACAAAGACCTCTTGACACATGGGGGTGCAGCTTAGAATCGACAGGGACTTAGAATTGAAAAAAGACAGTAATGGTAAGATCGTTAACTTCTTCCACAGTAATTCTCGGAAACTTCAGGCGTGTTTCCAATGCAATCACATCTCGCTTGGGGCCGGACGTGTGTGACCGGGCTGTGGCCCTCCCTCAGGAGAGCTGGCTGTCGTGACGGGCTCTTTAAATAGATGGGAGACCAGGCTGTGTCAGCATCAACTCTGCAGCCCTGAGCCATCTCAGGTGGAGTCTTCCTGGTGCAAAACAAGCACCTTCTCTTGCTTTTAGACCCAATTTCTATATTGAAGTCTTCGGTAAACACTCTCCTGTATGTCAGTAGATTGCATTTTTTACTACCCCAACTTGAGACAGACACACCTGTTTGTGTTTCCAGAGCACAGGTCTGGAAAATGGAAAGCATTTGATATAAGTCCCAGTGAGAACTGAAGGATGGAAGGACTGGAGCCATAGAGGGCAGGGACCATGGCCAGAAATGGAGGATCTTTTCCACAAACCATCCACTTCCAAATGCCTCTTGCACAGGCACATCTTCTAAAGAAGAAGCAGAAATTTCAGGCATCTTAACATCTCTCCACACACTCTCTGGCCAGCGGCCAACGTCCCCTTAAACTCTGAGGAGCTGTCGCTCAGTCCGTGTGTGGACATTCATGCTGGATTGATGGACTGTGAGACCGTTCTGCTGACCAGGGGCCAGTTTCCCACTGCTTTTAGGACAGCTGTTAGATCTTTCAAAGTTACCAAAGAGGGAAAAACCAAAAGGTCAGTTCTGAGGGGTCCCTGCTGGTACAGAAAGCCACCTGGCAGCAAAGGTGAGTGTCAGGTGTCTGCTTATAAGATAGCTTCCGGCAAACAGAGGGCAGAGGAGGCAATACCAGCTCAACCACCAACACTCAAAGTCAGTTCCAACAGAACATTATGGAATTTTGTTAACTTAAGATCAGGGTTAGCTTTAGGCTGCTTTTTCCCTTATCTTTTTACTTTTAGAGAACTTCTGCAGAATGATTTATTAGGACTATTATAAAATCAGACCTTTCAGTTAAGTGCTTTGGAGAGGTACCACTCTAAAATAGTTTATAAAATGGATAAGTAAAATTATAAAATGGATAAGTAGAGAAACTATGGCTTCTACACCACGCCTTAGTCATCGATTTTAAAACAGATTTCGTTCAAGTGAATCAACTGTGTTCTTGGTTGACAGGACTAAGGTCCCCAGTTTTCTAGCTGCCATGATATTGGTGGGAATTTTTTTTTCAGCATATGAAAAATGCCTCTTATTTTTTCCATTTTTTTTTTTTACAAATTAAAATAAACTTACATGTGTAGGCTCCCCATATGAGCAGTTTCCCCATTCCACAGATAGATGTCAACACACCCTACTTTCCACAGCATAACCAAGTATTTTTCACCATTGTCCAGTGAGCTCCATCACCACTTGGCCCCCTGTACCCCCCACCCCATCCTATTCCCTACTGGTTACCCCAGTTCTATTGCAAGTGTCCAAGGACTGGTTTTATTTCATCTGTTCATTTGTTTTGTCTATTCACGTTCCACCTATGAGTGAGGTTGTCTGGTATCTATCTTTCTTCTACAGACTTATTGTACTTAGCATAATCCCCTCTAGATCCATCCATGTGGATTCAAATGTCAGAATTTCATCTCTTCTAAGGGCTGTGTAGCATTCCATTGTATTTATATACCACATCTTTTTTCATTTCCATTCATCTGACCTTGGGCACTTAGGTAATTTCCAGTTCTTAGCTCTTGTACATGGGGCTAGAATAAACATGGGGATGCATAAATATCTGCAAATCAGTTTTTGTATCTTTTGGGTAAACACCCAGAAGTGGGATGGCAGGATCATATGGGATTTCCATCTTCAACTCTTTGAAGAATCTTCATACAGCTTCCCACAGGGGTTACACCAATTTGCACTCTATTAGTTGGCTTCTTAGACTCAGCTAGATGTATCTTCAAGTCTCAGTAATGAGTCTCCAGTATTAGCAATAAGCTATTTTATGGACATTTGTCCTATCCACAATTTCAAGGCATAGACCTAGCTGCCAATTCTCTCTACTCCTTCCTGAATTCAAAATGACCTGTCCATCACTAAAGATAATAGGCTCCAAAACTGCATCTATGTTTTCCACATCCAAGAAAGTTCACCTCAATATATAATTAACTAGTGTTCTTGGCCTTTAACTCCCTAATTAATTAAATGGGAGAATCGTGATAAAGAAGGAGCAAGACGGTAGGGAAGAATATCATCACCTCACTGGTGGTGGGGACTTGCCAGCAACAAATGCAGACCTAGAATCCAAGAAGTAACTTAAGACAAATTGTCTCCAGGTCTTGGATGCCAGACAATGTAGAGAAAATGAAAATGACCACTTTGCCAATTACCTCTTCCCTATCTCTACCTGAAATGCTGATGACATGAGCTGAAATTGAACAGAAAGCAATCATCTAATGAAACAAGGAAAACGAAGTTATCACGAGCACCATTATCACACTTTGAGGAGACCCGAGATGCTTTCTTCAACCTTGCCCAGCATTCTCCTTCCCACACACTCAAGTCATGACAGGAAGTTGATAAAGGGTCTTCCTTTGCCTTCAGGATCCCTCAGCCCCACACCCACGGCCTCAGCTCCCAACAGCATTCCCCAGCGTCACAGCTCGGCCAAGGACATGCCAGCTGGCTCTGTGAAGCTACCCTCTCATTGTCATTTTGGTGTAGGCCATGGAGGAGATGACAGTCTTATCTGCTTGGAGAGGCACCAGCATGCTCGCATTGCCACGTGTTCTCCTGGGCACTATTAAGCAAGCACAGCACAATTCTTCCACTCAGATTACCTCTGCAAAGTGCTAAAAGTCACCTCATCATTTCCATTGACAGAGCAAAATGGTTCTGAACCTCATCCCTTGGCATTGCCTTTGATTTCAAGAAGAAATTAGATGTGCAGGACAAATCCGATGGCCAAAGAAAAGATGACAAGAAGTGACAAGAAGACATGACTGGAGGATTGTCCACAGACTCTATAAGCTGTCCCCTGCTCTCCAGGCAGAAGGCATGAATTCTAAACTAAATAAACACATTCTTAGAGCTATAAAAAAGCAAGTAGCGCATTTCTTAAACTGGCCGAAGAGTTAGAAGATAAAGGATTACTGCTTTTTCTTTTTTCCTTTAAAGAGAAAGTGCAGCAGGAATGAAGGCGAGCAGGTAGGCAGGAACAGAGAAAAGGAGGAAGCACTCTATTTATTCAGTTGTTCATTTGGCTGTTTCCCCGGCCCCTGGACATGAACCTGGGTCCTAGGGTGCATCTGAACTCTGCTGATGATAGGGAGCAGACCAAACCGCTCCTCAGGGCATGCCAGAAAATTGTTTCTGGACTGCACGGTTGTTTTCATCCCGTTTCTAGACTTCACGAGCGATCCCTGATATGTGGTACTTCCAGCCAATGAAGATGAGCAAATATACGCCTGAGTAATTTCTCTGTGCGCTACCTTCGATCCACACCTTCGATCCGCACCTTCAATCAACATCTTCATCTGCACCTGCAATCCTCACAGCACCTGCGTGATTTCATTTGCTTCAGCAGATGGAATTTGGAGCCTGGAGGTCACAGTGAGCTCACAGTATGGTCTGCACAGAGCTGAGTGAAAACAGGTAATCCGGATCTGGGGCTTGGCTCTCCAGGAATGGTTTACTGCTGCTATTATCCATCTCCACTGGGCTTACCAGGGACAGAAGGTCTGGAAATGAGGAGCCAGGAGGAGTGAGCTGCAGTCACCAGGATGCAGACGGTTCCTCTAGCTTGGGAACTGCAGCACCAACTTGTTTCTTGCCTCCCCTTCCCTCCCCTTCCCTCCTCTTCCTTCTCCTCCTCTTCCTCCTCCTCCTCCTTCTTTCTCACAAACACATTTTTTCTAGTTTCTCTTCAACTCTACAGATGACTATGATTATCTTTTGTTTGCTGCACAAATACAGGTAAAATGCCATCACTATTCCAACAACTGTTGATAATATGCATAAGATCCAGTTAAGCCTTTTCCCCAGAATCTCACTCCTTACAGGAGAGCATGGCAAACAGGTGCGGGGGGCAGGATGGGTGTCTTGCCCTGAGGAGATACACACCGCCTGGCTCCAGCACAAGCCAGCAGTTCGCAGGAAGCCCCAGCAGCTGAGAACTGTGTGCACACTGAGGGGGCGGTGCCCAGTCTGCCCCAGAGTAGGGCACCGGCCTCTGCAGAGTTGCACTGAGACTAGAGAGGAGGGAAATGACCAGATTCAACTCCTAGGAGTGCCCTGACCTCAAGCGTCAAGGTCAGGGTCGGTTGGCGACCTTCTCATCGTCAATGCTATGTAAAACTAATGACTCATCTACAACGCTCTCCTGTGCCTTCACTATTTACCTCCTACATTTATACAATTTGCAGATTCAAATGTACAATTGCACTTTTGTAAACCCCTGATCTGCTGATCTGCTGCATGTTCATCTGCTCATTAAGTTAGAATCACAGGTATTTTGTTTTGGTTTCATCTTGTTCATCTAAATATTCGTCAGCAAAGTTTTCCTCCTCTAATCTTCCACAGTCTCCCCAGTCCCTCAGGCCCAAGATGGGACCCTGATGGCCAAGAACTGAGGTTCCAGCTAATGTTCTTGCCAAACTTCTGCCAGACATGACTCGGTGGCTTCCGTCTAGTAATATGAACTTACCTTCAACAAATCACAGGCTGTGCAAATTGCCTTAGTTTGCACCATTTTAAGTCATGCTCACCACGTACATAATCGGTATCTAATTCCATTTCTAAACATATGCATCTTAATTGGCAAAAAGTAGTCAGTTTCATGATTTAAATTTAAAAAAAAGTAGAAGTCGATTATAATTTGAAAAATTATCATGAAGTGTAATGTCAATTAAACTCTTTAACAGAAATTAGGTTTAGGTATTAGGTACTTGCTTTTAGGAATTCCAGGAAAAAATTGTCAAATGTATAGTTTTCCTCACTGTTTTGCCCACTTGGACTTTTAGCCTTATAACCCTTCTATCTTTGCTGTCTATTTAAAGTCATCAACCCACCCAATGTTCATCTGCAGAGACTGGTGAATTATAAAACAATAGGAAACACTTATGAACAAGGTCTTAATGCCTCTGAAATGATATCTTTTCACATGGTCGTTATTTAAAGCAGGCAGATCTCTTTCTCGTCTTCATCTGACAGTGGGCAGGGTCTGGACACCTTCTGTACTTTAATTCCAAAGGGAAAGAGGGACCCGAGCAGCTCTGGGTTAGGCTCACGTCTTGTGAGCAACAGGAACAAGGGAGTAACTTGAGAAGCAGGTCAAGTAGGGAGGCGAGAAGAAACCGCCTATCAGTGCGGGAACTGGGCTGCATTTGAGTGAACACACAGAGATGGGGGTCCAGGCCCTCCTGAGCCAGGTGAGCTGAAGTGAAACATCAGTCACCCAAGCGTAAACTCCCCGGAGCCACCCACGTGCCTGCTAGGCTCCAGGTGCAGCGAAGGCTGGCATCTTTTCTCAGTGGGGGCCATCAGGGAGGGGACGAGCTGTGGCAGTGACAAGCCAGCCTGAGATAGGGTGTAACATCACAGCACCTGAGGGAAGCAGGGCGGGTGACCCGACACCCACCCACACTCAACATGCAGGTTCTACTCTAGAGTGAAGGCGTCTCGCTTTAACTGCCACACGAGCCCACATGAGCCCACGTGAAGTCAAGGGTCCCTGTCCTGCAGAAGATGGTCCCTGTGCTGCAGACACCGGGTTGGCCGAGGCGTCTCCGCCCTGGGGTCGAGTTGGCCTTCAGCCAAGGCTGGATGGTAGGGGCAAGAAGTAGAGGGAAAGTTTCAATGGGGGAAGGGGCTGGGCCCAAATTTGTGGGACTGCTGAAGACGTGTGGCATGCACCAGCGTTTTGCTCTGAGGACACATTTCTAGAGTCTGGCACCTGAACAGTGACCCATTGAGAACGGGCGCAGTGGTTCATGAAGAAGAGTTTTCATTTATCCTGAAGTCAAGGATTCCAAGAAGTCTCCTGGAAAAGCAGGTTCATAAGCAGAAAGTACATGAACACATGAGGACTCGCCTACGTCTGAAGATGGGTCCTCACTCTGGTGCTGAGGGATAGAGCCCTGTTAGCAGGGTTACCGATTCTCAGGGGCAGAATCTTCCAGTGGGGTCTGGAGCCCACACGCAGGACACATCCGTGCTCAGTCATGCAGAGCAGCTGAAACGCAGGAGAGACCCCGGGTTTTCAGAGTGAAGCCCCTGGCTTCACGCAGGCTGTCAAAATACGACTCCAACTCACAACAGCCCAGCAGGAGAAACGTGGGCTTTTGATACCAAACTGATCAGAGAAATGACACGTTAGGGGAACTGTCTCACCAAGACTCTCACCTTGCCGCCATAATTTTAAGCTTAAACTTCTGAGGGGTCATGCACCTGTCTGACCGAGCTATCCCGGTCTTCCTCTCTTCTGTCTCAATTGTTGCTAAAACAAAACTTTGAGCACGGTCATTTCTAGTGTCTTCTAAAACTCAAGTTAATGCACCAAACACATTTGTGGAATAACCAGGGGTGCTTAGATGGCAATCGCACCATTGTTTTCTCCGCATGAAGGTCTTTTTCAAGACTGTCTAATGCGCGATTTTTATTCCTTTACATACATAGTAAGATTTAGTCCCTAATCTCTCTCTCTGTGTTTTCATTTGAAAAAGAGACAGCGGGATGCGTGAAAGCCGTGTGCGTGCACCTGTCTGGTTCCCAGTGTAACACAACTCACAAGTCCACCGTCCTCCAACGAACAAACCCTTTCGTTACTGCCGTCCACAAGCGCTAAGCATTTAAGACAAGTGAGAGAGTAACTGTGTCTTAACCCAGCTAAGCCATCTCCGGAAGCAGGCCCAGACAGCTCCATGGGTCGTGACATCGTGCTGCGTCTGCGAGCACTGAGTGGCACCGGGTGTGAGGCAGGCAGCGTTTTCCAGCCTGAGCAGCATTTGTCCACACTGCTGGGCATTCAAAAACACCTGGGTTGCTCACTCAGGTTTCAGCCACATTTACAAAGGGACAAGATGGCCATTCATCTGACAAGCATTTGCTGAAGGCTGGGATGTGCCCCGCTGTCCTATAAGGAGTCAGTCCGCAGCGGTGCACACAGGGGCAAAGGGCTGGCTGGTCAGGTGCCTCTGTCCTGGGGTGGGAAAGGGTCTGCAACAAAGTGGACAAGGTGGGTGCTGCGAAGTGAAATGAAGCAAGAAAACGGGAGAGTGCTGGGGACAGGTAACTGGAGCAAGGACAGCAAGAGTGATAAAGGAAACACCACATGACAATATCCAGAACACTGCAGAAGGCAAGGAGTTAGGGCAAAGAGGTGAGAAGGGGAATGTAGGGTGTAGGCTGCCATGGCCGCCTGATGTACCCCTGAGTCCAAGAACTAGGAAAAGGAGATAAAGCTGGACACCAAAGGTGGTAAGGGCACAAAGGTGCCTCTGTGCTACAGGCAGCCACTGCAGAATTTAAGCAAAAGAGATTCCACATTATAACAGCACTTACCTAGACATTGTTCTAAGAACTCTCTTTTCCTTCAGAATAATGATCTCTTGCTGGCATCACAGGATATCTTTATTGGTGTACGGGTTTGCGTCCCACCTCCATAAGCAAGCTCCATGCAGGCCTAGGCTCTGTCTAGACAACGGCTGTATAGCCACGTCGAGATGAGTCTGGCACAGAGTGATTCAGGCAACATCAGTAAAGGCATGGATGATACAGACCTGGGAAGATGAAAAGGAGACAGAATCCAGGTTTTCTTGGGGTTATGTTGAGTATGACACATTTTTTATGGTGGAACCTGGGAATGTCAGGTAAATAGTTGGTTACACTTTTCTGGAGCTCAGAGGGATCAAGACCAGAGAAATAGAAAATGGAGTTGTTTACATATAGAGAGCCACGGGACTTAGTGAAATAGTCGAAGCAATGAAATAATAATTCCTCTGCCGCTGGCGGTGGTGATGGTGATGGCGGTGATGATGGTGATGGTGGTGGTGATGGTGGTGGTGGTGGTGGTGATGGTGGTGATGGTGATGGTGGTG
>RJWH01000628.1:0-48258 GCA_004363575.1 Solenodon paradoxus | reverse complement strand
TAGCTAAAGTTGGCAGTGAATGAGGAGGTTGGTCAGGAGGCAGGCGGGTGTACTGGGGAGGACATAAAGTAGTTTCATGAATTAGGGTGGATTTTGAAAGAATTAGAATTTTTGAGGAAGGAAGAGAAGTCATTTGGAAGAAGCAATAGGAAGCAAGGAAAACAGCCCCTCCCCATGTCCCGGCTTGGAGATGCTTGGAATATGGAGAAGATGTGCCTTCCTTTGGTTTAGTTTCCTTAGGCCCAAGGGGAAATTTCCAAAGTGGTTCAGGGTCTGGGAGACTTGGGGTTCCGGAGAGCCCAGAGTCGGGGTTTGGCAGGTTCAGGAGAAGGGCTGGGCATCTTAAGACGAGTGTCTCTGTGGTGATGAGGGAATTGTGACTTCTTTCTGTGAATGAGGGGACAGACTGAGGACCCTGGGTCCTGGTCTCTCAGAAGGAAGGAAAATGGTGCAGATGTTGATAAAGATTTGTTAATGTTTGTTTTCCTTCTTCCATAAAATTTTATTATGAAAAATTTCAAAATACAGAAAATTTGAAAGAATTGTCTGTTGGTACTCATCTGCCCAGATTCTACAGCTGCCATTTTATTCTGTTTGCTTAATCATATCACTATCCATCTCTCTCTCCATCCACCCATCCACCCATCCATCCATCTATCCTTCCATCTTTATTTTTTGAACCATGTAAAAGAAAATTGCAGACATCAGTATATTTAACCCTAAACACTTCAGGATGTATATAACGTAGAATTCAACATTTATTTATCTTTTAAAATAAGATTTATGTACAGGAATGCACAGATCTTAACTATATATTTGGATGAATTTTGACAAATGCCTGTACATAAATAACTCAAACCTCTGTCAAGATATAGTTAGTACATTACCGTCAACCCAGAAAGTCCCCCAGGCTCCTTCCCAGTTAGTTACTTCCTCTCCCCACCCAGGTAACCACTATTCTACTTTTTTCACTGTGGATTAGTTTTGCCTGTTCTAGAACTTCATCTAAACAAAATCATCTGTTATGTACTTTTTTGGCTCTGACTTTTCTCAGTGTAATGGGAGATTCATTCATGATGTTATATTTGTAATTAATTCTTTTTGATTGTTAAATAATATCCTATTGTATGATTATGACAGGAGAATTATTTTTCTATTGATGGTTGCTGGAGCTCTTTCTGGTTTTTAGTGATTACAAATAAAGCAGCTATGAACATTCTTTTTTTTTACTTTTAAGGAACGGCTCAGGCAGGAATGAAGGCAAGTCGGCAGGCAGGAAGAGAAAGGAAGGAAGAAAGGCTTTATTTATTTTTTGTAGTTGTTCATCTTGGTTGTTCCCTCGGCCTCCGTCCTGAACCAGGGATCTTGGAATGTATGTGGACTACACCTGTTGAGCTGAACTGCAAGGCCACCAGAGTGCCCTGAATATTCTTGTGAGTCTTTTGGGGGACACAGGCTTTTATTTCTCCTAGATAAATACCTAGAAGTATAATTGCTGGATCATAAATAGGCTTTGTTTTAAGAAACTTCCAGATTTTATCTCTCGAGGTTGTATCATTTTACATTTTTACCAACAACGTGTGAGAATACTGATTGCCCAGCATCCTTGTCAAGCCTTTAATCTGAGCTATTTTGGTTGCTATGTGTTGGTGCCTCATTTTGGTTTAATTTTGCATTTTTTTGATGACTAATGAAAGGCATGTTTCATGTGTTTCTTGACCATCTGCATGTCTTCCTTTGTTAAGTTTTTATTCAAGTCTTTTGTCCATTTTGAAAATTGGGTTATTCATCTTTTTATTAATGCATGTAGGGGTTGCCTATATATTCTGCAGACAAGACCTTTGTCAGATATGTTTTACAAATACTTTCTCCCAGTCTGAGGCTACCGTTTTCTTAATGGTGTATTGTGATGAGCAGAAGTTTTTATTTGATAAAGACTGACTCATCCATCTTTAAAATATTGTTTTAAAAGATAAGGTCAGGAATGAAGGTGAGCAGGCAAGCAAGCAGGCAGAGAGAGGAGGAAGATTTTTGTATTTAGTTGTTCATCTTGGTTGTTACCCCCAGCCTCGGATTGCAAACCCTGTTCTTTGGGATGTATGTATGTATGTACTCTCTGGTGAGGCAGCAGACCACTGGCTTATGAATCTTAAAAAAATATAGTTATTGCTTTTTGTGATCTGTTTTAAGAATACTTTGCATACCCCCGAGTCCCAAAGATAGTCTCCTATTCTTTCTTCAGAGTCTTACTGCTTTAGGTTTGGTTGAGGTCTATGAGCCTTCTCAAATCTGTTTTTTCTGAATGGTGTGAGGGAGGGATTGATGTTTATTTATTTTTCCATATGGATGTTCAATTCTTCTAGCACTGTTCATTGAAAAGAACTTCCTTTCCCACCTTGGATTGCTTTGATGACTTTATGAAAAATCAAACGACTGTTTCATTATGGATTCTATTCTATTCCATGGATCTATGTATTTACCCTTATGATAGTGCCCAGATGCCCCAGTTACTGTCACTTCATAAAAAGTCACAAAGTCAGGCAGGGTTCAGTCTCTAATTTTTACTTTTTCAAGGCAATTTGGATATTTCTTGTCTCTGCGTTTTCATGAAATTTTAGAACCAACATGTCAGTTTCTCCAAAAGAGTCTGCTGTGAATGGACTGAGTGGACCAGCCAGGGCGCAGAGATGGAGCCCAGACACCTGGGACTTACTCTGCTCAAAGAGCCCCAGTTATATTTCCAGCTGACTTTCTCTCTCCCCATGACTGCCTCAGGGCTTTCGCTGGTCCCATTTCCTCACGTAGCCCCACCAGATGGAGAGTTCACTGTCCTCACTTCGACAAGGGTCCAAACTTCCAATGCACGCTCTCAGGAAAGACTCTCAAGAAGCAGAAAATTGGGTCCAGGCTGGTTCCATGGAAGAGAGGGTGCGGAGGGGGGGCTCAGAGACAGGCGCAGAGCTGCCCCCTTGTTGGCAAAAGGCCCTTTCGGGGGGTTCATGGCAATTCCAGTGGGACTGTCACCTCTCTAACCCCATTGTGCTTCCAGACCCTGCTCCAAGAGAGGTGCACACCATGCCCTCTGACAGAACTGGCTGCTCTAGCAAGTAACCCCCAAAACGCTGGGTGTCTGTCTCTCTCCTGTGGTCACAGCTGTGCCTGGCTCCAGGTGGCTTTCCTCCACATGGTGAACACAAAGACCAGGCTTTTTTGCATTTTGAGGCTCTGCCAAGCCCTGGACTCACTGTCACGTGCATCACCCCTAGTAGGAGGGGAAAGAACCCTGTGGACTGATCCTGGTTTTTCAGAAACCTTGGCACAGAGGTGACTCATGGAGCTTTTACTCACATTCCATCAACAAGAACCTGTCCCGGGCCACACTTGGATGCCAGGGAGCCTGGGAAATGTGACCCTTGGTTTGGCAGCAGTTTCCGTGACCCTTGGTTTGGCAGCAGTTTCCCACGGACCACTTGACCCAGGCAAGGAGAGTTTGGCTTCGGCTGCCGCTGCTGTGAGCCCTGCTGACATTGAAGCAGACTTCTGACCTTGTTCTGTAAACCATAGGAGCCTGTCCCCCACCGCTGCCCCAGCCTGGGTTTCTCTCGTTGTCCTCCGTCTCTGCAGGTGCCCCTCACCTAATTCCTCCTCCTGGACACGTGCCTAAGTCACCTCCTCCAAGAAGCCGTCCAGGGAACTTAACATCTGCACTGACCTCTCTCACTTTCTGGGAACCTTTTGCCAGAAACGAGCTGAAGAAACGTTTGGGGGAAGAGCTCCCTTGTTCCTATCTGCCCGTAAGGCGTGGAATTCCTTCAGCAGAGGACCAAGACCTTCTCCCCAGATCCAACACTGAGCTTCAGATCCACGCGCCCTGGGAGAGGGGTCAGGATCCTCACACACTGTGGGGACCTCAGGGACCCTTCTATTAGAGGGAGGGATGCAGAGCATGGGACCCTGGGCTGAGCAGAGAAGGGGCCAGTGGTAGAAATGAGGGCTGTGGGCCTGAAGTCAGCTTTGTTGATGTCTCAGCTAGATTTTTAAAAAATGTTTTAGTGTTTTATTACAGTAGCTTTGTTTTATAAATTAAAATAAACTCGTATGTGCAGCCTACACGTTCCTCAGATATACATCCACACACCCTGTCCACCACGTCACCAAGTGTTCTTCACCACTGTCGGGTGAGCTCTGCCACCATTTGTCCCCCCACCCCCCACCCCCTCACCTCCCCACCCTGTCCCATTCCCTGTTGGTCACCTCGGTTTTGTTGCAAGTGTCCAGGGTTTGGTTTTGTTTCATCTGTTCCTTTGTTTTGTCTATTCCCATTCCACCTATGAGTGAGGTCATCTGGTATCTATCTTTCTTCTTCTAATTTATTTCACTTACATAGTCCCCCTCTAGATCCATCCATGTTGATTCAAATGACAGGGTTTTATCTCTCCTAAGGGCTATGTAGTGTTCCATTGTATATATGGACCACATCTTCTCTATCCATTCATCTGACGTTGGGCACTCAGGTCATTTCCGGTTCTTAGCTATTGTGAATAGGGCTGCAATAAATATGGAGGTGCTTAAATCTCTGAAGGTTAGTGTTTTTGTATCTTTCGAGTAAATACCCAAAAGTAGATGGCAGGATCATACTCAATTTCCATCTTCAATTTTTTGAGGACTCTCCATACTTTTCCACAGGGATTGCACCAATTTGCACTCCCACCAACAGTGTAAAGTGTTCCCTTTCTCCACATTCTCGCCAGCATTTGTTGTTTCCTGACTTCTGGATAAAAGCCAGTCTTTCAGGTATAAGGTGCTATCTCATCGTGGTTTTTTGATCTGCATTTACCTGATAGCCAGGGAGCAGGAACATCTTTTCGTGTGCCTGTTGGCCAGCTGTGTATCCTCTTTAGAAAAGTCTCTCCAATTCTTCTCCCCATTTTTTGACTGGGTTGCCTGTTTTTCTTTATCGATTTTTATGTCAGCTAGACTTTTTAAATCATATGTTGAGCATTTAAATTTTTTTCTAAACAAAGACTAATCACCTTGTGTTCATGTATTAATGCTTGCAGGTGCTGGCACTGATAGACATTTTTAGGAGCATTATCTGATTCATCCCCAAAACATTTAATGAAGTAGGGGCTTTTCCTTTTGCACCCATTTTGCAGGTGAGGACAGCCAGGTTCAGGGAAATGAACGTGCCCAGGGTCACACAGCGACTGAAGAGAAGAGGTTGGATTGGAACCTCAGTATCCAACTTCAAAGTCTGCCAACTCCTGTGCCCCTCTCTCCCCTGGACACCCAGTGTGGTGGAGATGCTTACAGCTCACTGAATGACCATGTGTGCCCCCAGGCTTCCTGGCTGTCCCTGCAGGCTGTGCTGGGGCTGTCCCCACAGTCCCATCAAAGGGGGATTTCATGAAACGGGGATTTGTGAATGAAAGAGACACTTGTCATTTCTTGACCACGGTGTGGAAGTACACTGGTGTCCAATGCCTCTGTTCTTGCTTTTCCTTTAGTGGGGATGACAATAGGGGGCTTGCTTTGAAATGGTGGTGCCCCTGGTAGGAAGCAGGCTGGGTCCCAGGCTCATGGTACCAAGGACAGCTGGCCTGCAGGTGCCCGGCCTGCAGCAGCTTTGTGTGAACGAGAGCGCACCTGCGTTGGTTAAGATGGGAGACTAATTTGTTACCAAAGCACATTCCAGCCTCTCCTGATGGGTGCGCCAGAACGAGACAACACAGATCACTGCCCTCACACTGCTCCATGACCTGTAAGGGGTCCAGAGTAAGACTGGGTCCCAAGACAAGTAGCCAGAGCAGATGGGTGGACACCGGGGTTCTGAGCCCCCGGGCAGTGGGTAGGGGTCCAGACCTGGACTTGTTAGTGTTCCTCCTCCATCTGGCACCAGGCTTCTTCTTGTGTCTTCAACTCGGCCTTCTGTCTCCACCCCCAGCAGACAGCTTCCAGAAGCTGAGGCCCAGATGCCACCGGCTCCTCTCCAGATGTCCGCCGAAGTGCCTAGAAGTCTCTTCCAGTCTCACACCGTTTTTTCTCATCACCGTTTTTTCTGGCTGGGGAGCCCCTGCTGGGTGCCTGCCGGCAGGAAGCTCAGGGCAGGGCCGCCCCTGCCAGGGCAGGCCTGGGGAGGAAAGGGGGTCTCAGGCCCTGGGTCCCTGGGCCAAGAGAGCAAGGGTGTTCTCTAGTCCTCCAGAGCGATCTCAAACACTCACTCCTGAGGGTCTTGTGCACTTGACCCTGTGTTGGGTTCTGGAGCACAGAGGCCTGAGGTGGTGCCCTGCCTTCCAGGGCAGCCTTCTTGGAGGCCGAGAGGGACTCAGTCACAGAAAAATAGAGCATAAGGGAGTATGTCAGTCAGGGATTTTTCAGTTGCCAATTAACAGGCCCTCTAGAGAGAAAGGATTGTGTTTTTCACTTCTGAAAGTAATTCAGATGCAAATGTTATTTTTTGAAATGCTTATGTGCCAAAATTCACATTGCCGCTTCAGATGATCTGATTGCAAAATTCTAAGATGAAATTTTTTCTTTTCTTTCTTTGTTGGTCTTGTACTTAGTCCTCGAACTAAGTTCCTGCTGAAAGAGTGAGCCTGTCTCCTGGTCACACCAGAAAAGTCCAATTTAATGGACTCTCACTGGTCACAGGCTCATCCCAGAATCAGTCTCTAGTGGATGGGCTGGGGAAGCGGGTGGCTGCAGAGAAGACGAGATGCTCTGACTGCTCAGCCTGGGTCACACCCACGTTTTGGATCTTGAGTTGTAGTCAGCTTCTTCAGAGCCACATGACTGGAGGTGGGGATAGAAGGATTCCCAGGAAGATGGGGGTGTTATGATCAGAAGGGTGATGGATAGCTGGTGGACAAAAATCAGTGCTACTTTTGGGGGGACGGTGCCTCAGGGAGGAATGGGAATGCAAAGGAGGGAGATGTCATTTCCAGGTAAGGGGATGAAGGAAGGCTCTGTGGAGGAGGCTGCCTCTGGGCTGGGCCTTGAAGGATGACAGGAGTTTGTTGGATCTGAGGGATGGGAGGAAAAAGCATTCTGGGCAGAAGGAACAATATGAGAAAAACCTGGAGGTACGCACAGAGAGAAGCAAAGGTTGAAGTCAGGTGAGGGAAGGTCTTGAATGCCAGGGTAAGGGGCACAGATTGAATTTGGGAAGCAGTCATGGACGGTTCTGGAAGCAAGGATGGAGTCATCAGATATGGGCTTCTAGGAGCATGTGCTGTCGCTGGGACCCTGACCTGTTGCGTCCCCTCCCTGCACTTGTCCCTGGGGGCAGCGGGGGTGCTGCCTTGGCTCCCATGGATCCCTCTTTCTTGGTTTAGCTCAAACATGACTCAAGTTTTCCAGAAGGAACCCCTACTGAGAAACAACGTGAAAACCCAAAGTGAGATCCCAGAGCTTAGCTTTCTTCTGCCAAAGTATAGAGGGCCCGAATACCCCTGGTCGCCCCCTTACTCTTGTCTTAACCCCCGCTCCCACCCTGTTGGCAGAACCCAAGACTGGGGTGGGGGTTGGTCCGAGGTGCTCACTCTCTGCTACCCCCAGCCCCCCGGCTCTCCAGTGTCCATTCCTGCCTTAGCTCTGTCCTGCCCTGAAGTGCACTTGCTCTGCAGCTGCCCTGGCTCAGGCAAGAAGGCAGCTCTTCTCTTTTCCGAAAGCCTCCCTGGGCCCTGGAGCCACACTGCTTTGTTGTGCCAACAGGCAGCACCTCCAGGATGTCGGCGGAAGCCCCAGCGCCCTAGTTCTAAGCCCTTCAAGCAGCGGGCTTTGCAGTTAGTCCAATCTGTTTGAATTCCACCTCGACTCCCAGTGACAAGTCACCTAACTGTGCTGTCATGAGAACTGATAGCAGGGTTCAATGCGCGCTTGGACGTCCCGGACAGACACAGGTCACTCTGCAGTCAGTGGTGGTGGTGATGATGATGATGATGATAAGGACAGGTAAGGAGATGAAGGGGTCAACAGCGAGGGAGGGATGCCAGAAGAGTCTTGGCTCTGGGAGTGCCCTGAGCTCAGCCTGAAGCGGCCTGTGCAGGCTGGGCCGAGGCCATGCAGAGGGTGGGGCAGAGGGCAGCACCAGCCCAGACCATGTCTTGGACTTTGAGTTCTCCTAGCCCTGCTGGGTTCAGGGCACCCCCACAGGAAGACATCACCATGTCCTCTCTCCAGGAGCTCCCCAAAGTGAGGGAGGCCTGGCACTAGGTCATGCCAGGGGTCCCAGAAAGACTGTGCTGAGACTGCC
The DNA here is from genome assembly GCA_004363575.1 of Solenodon paradoxus. Taxonomy (NCBI): domain Eukaryota; kingdom Metazoa; phylum Chordata; class Mammalia; order Eulipotyphla; family Solenodontidae; genus Solenodon; species Solenodon paradoxus. The sequence goes on along the minus strand of RJWH01000628.1, from coordinate 40,004 downwards.
CTGGGGGGAACCTCTTCGAAGCCTCAGTTTCTCCCATCAGTTTGGGTGTCTTGGTCAAGCTCTTTGGTGATCAGAGGCTCAGGCTTTAATTGGGTTTCTACAGGGTTCAGGATGCTGGGACAGGCCTGAAGGAGGAGACTAGCAGGGACAGCAGGAAGGGGATTCAAGCCAGCAGTTACCCAGCTTTATTGGCACCCCCCTCTCAGTCAACTCATGTGAGAATGAATCCCCCAAATATGGCTAGTTACTTACTCATGTCAGGAACGTATGCTATTACACAAATAATAGTACACCTACTGTAATATGCATGATGAGAAAATGTAAAGAACTCCATAAGAAACGAATAAAGGTTCATCTGCATGGTGAACTACTACTGAATCGTAAAAGAATATAAGGTCTGATAACTCAAGAGTAAGCAGGCAATTAAATTTAAAAATTGATAAAAATGTGAAAAAGCATTTTCTCAAAGGAGATAAACGGATGACTAAGAAGCACATGAAAGTTTCCCATGTCACTTACATTAGGGAAATGCAAGTGAAAACCACATGAGGTACGCCTCACACCCTCTAGCACGGCTGTCACTGAAAAGCTGGACAACTGCTTTTGTGGAGGATGTGGGAAAATTGAAACCCTCATACATTGCTGGTGAGAAGGTAAAATGTACCAGCACTTGGGAAAACAGTTTCTTAAGAAGTTAAATAGAAACTTAGCAGAGGCTCCAGCAAGGCTCCCAGGTATCCACCCAGGAGAACAATCACACCTGCTGACCAAAGACTTGTATGTGTGTATTCAGAGCAGCAGTGCTCACAATGGAAAAACCTGAAGACATCCTAACAGCCATTAACTCGTGAATGGATAAGCAAAATGTGAAACAGACAGCAGGGAAACACAAACCAGCTGAATGTGTGATGCGTGGAGGAACCTCAGAAACATGCTCTGTGAAAGAAACAAAGACACACAGACCCACATATTGGTACACTGTGATATGGTTAAGCCAATTGCCTCTGAAGGAGCGCAGGCCACATACCCCTGGCTTCGAGTCCCAGGTGCAGGGAGAGACAGCCAATGTAAACAACCAAATAAAAATTTGTAAAAAGTTTCCTCCTCCTCTCTCTTCTTGCCTACTCACCTTCATTCCTGCCTGCACCATTCCTTAAAACAAACAAACAAACAAACAAAAACCAACCCCCCCCCCCCCACTGTATGATTCCATTCATTTTCAGAGAAGGCAGATGCACAGACAGGAAGCAAGGCGGGGGCTGCTTGGGGTTGAAGCTAGGAGTGAGGTGTAAATGGTAAACAGGCCAGTCAATTTGACAGGAAAAAGAAAAAAAAGGAATCCAAGTCAGGAAAGAAGTGAAGCTATCACTCCTTGCAGATGACACGATAAGATACATAGAAAAACCAAAAGACAACACTAAAAAGTGACTCGAAATTATAAACAAGTATAGTAAAGTGGCTGGCTACAAAATTATAAAATTCGGTCTCATTTTTATATGCAAATGGGTTAGAAGAAAAAGAAGTTAAGAAAATAATCCCACTTTCATTACTTCAAAAATAATCACATACCTAGGAATTAATTTAACCAAGGAGGTGAAAGACCTGTATGGTGAAAATTCCGAGACATTGTTAAAAGGAATAGAAGACAAAGAAATGAAAAAAATATTCCATGCTCATAGAGGGGAAGAATTAACTTCATCAAAGTGGCCCTTTACCTAAAGAAATATACAAATTTAACACAATCCTGAGCAAAATTCCAATGAACGTTTTTCAAGATAATGAAACAAATAATAATAAAATTTGTACAGAACCACAAAAAGTTCTAAATAATTAAAGCAAACCCAAGGAAAAAGCAGGGAAATGAAGACATTTTGCTTTCCAACTTCAAAATATACTACAAAGTGTTAGTTATTAAAACAACATAGAACAAAAACAGATACGCAGGTCCTGAAATAAAAGCATATTCAATGGAACAGATTGAAAATCTTGAAATTAATCCACACATATATGATTGGTTAATTTATGACAGCATTCCCATGAACAAGTAATGTAGAAACTAAAGTCTTTTCAACAAATGGTGTTGGGAAAATTGGATCGCCACAAGCAAAGGAATGAAACGAGCACTTCCTAATGTCAGACACTAAAACCAATTCAAAATGGATTGAAGACCTGGGTATAAGACTTGAAACTATAAAATATATAGAAAAAAGGGTCAATATCCTTCATGATATGATCCTTAAAGATATCTTTGGGGAAGGGAAATGAAAGAAAAAAATAAACAAATGGGATTACTTCAAATCAAAAAGGTTTTGTACAGTAAAAGAAACTACCACCAGAAGAAAAGACTATAGAATGGGAGAAGCTATTTCTCACACACACAGACACACACACACACAGAAACACACACCACATCTGACAAGGGGTTAATATCCAAGATATATAAAGAATGTACAGAATTCAACAACAACAAAAATACGAAATCCAATTTTAAGAAATAGGCAAAGGATTAACAGCCACCTCTCCAAGAAGGATATACGGATGGCCAACAGGCATATGGAAGATACTCTTCGTTGTTTATTATCAGAGAAATGCAAATCCAAACCACAAGGAGATATCACCTTACACTAGTGAGAATAGCTTACATAAAAAAGACAAGAAACAAAGGTTGATAAGAATGTGGAGAGACAGGAAGCCCCATACATTTGTTGATGGGAGTGTGGGTTGGGGCAGTCAGTAGCAAGATGTCTCAAAAACCTAAAAATAAAAATGTTTACCATCCAGCAATCCCACTTCCAAATATTTACTAGAAGTTATGGAAGTAGATGTATGCATCCCTATGTTTATTGCAATTAAGCACTCATTGGCAGATGAGTAGATAAGGAAGATTTGGTACATATAGTGAAATACTACTCAGTCATACAAAGATGAAATCTTGCCGTTGTAGACAATGTGGAGGGGACTGGAGGGTATTTGCTGAACGAGATGAGTCATAGACAAATTTGAATGATTTCACCTATATTTGGAAGGTGGAGAAACAATGCAAATAAACTGATACAATGAAATGAAAAGAAACTTTTGAATTTTAATAGCACGCCTGAAGTTGCCAGAGGGAAAGGGGTTGGGGTTGAAATCACGTGGTAGAAGGGGTAAAAAAGAAAAATAACAAAAAAAACAAAAAACAAAAAACTGCAAACAGAGGAGAAGGAAGTTTTAGAATGAGGAAAATATTCTAAAACTGAATTGTGGGTGGTCAAAGTTACACAATTCTCTAAATTTGCTAAAAATCATTAAACAGTACATTTATAGTAGATGGATTTTATGTAAGTTATATTTTCATAAGACTGTTTAAAAAAAAACAAATGAGGAAGCTAAGCATTGTATAGAAAGGTCTTCGAAATGTATTGTTAAATGAAATAAACAAGGTGCAAAGATCCTAGTTTGTGTTTTTTGAAAGAACAGTATGTGAACACACATACAAATATACATACATCACATATATGCTTTTGTACATATTCATACTGCGTAGACTCTGGAAGACATGAGGTGCTTCAGTGAAGGAATTGGGCCACTGTTGGACAGGAGCCCGTGAGTCACTTTTACTGTTACAATTCTTTTTTTCATTTGTGATAAAATGCACGTACCATACAGCTTACCATTTTCGCCTTTTTAAGTGTCCATTTCTGTGGCATTAGGTACATTCACATTTTTGTGCAGCCATCACCGCTGTCCATCTCTGGTGCTCTATTCATCATCTTTTCAGCTGTCCTCTACCCGCTTCCCCAGCCCCTAGCCACTGCCTTTGACTGTCTTCTTCTTTTTTTTTTTTTTACGGAAAGGTGCAGGCGGGAATGAGGGTGAGCAGGCAGGCAGGTGGGAAGCACTTACTCATTTAGTCGCTCGACTTGCTTGCTTCCGACTCGAACCTAGGACCTTGGGATGTATGTGGACTGCAAAACACTGTTGCACCAGGGCGCGCCTGTGTCTATGATCTGATGGTTCTAGGTACCTGAGAGAAATGGAATCCTTTGCATTTTTGTGTCATTGGCTTCTTTCACTCGGCACAAAGTCTTTCAGCTTCCTCCCTATAAGTGTTTCCAAATTTCCTTCCTTTTTAATGCGAAATACTGTTGCCCTGTACGCACAGACCGGCTTTTATTTATCCAGTCATCCCTCCAGGGCACCTTCCATCCCACCTGCTGGCTCTGGTGAATACTGTTGCTATGGATACGGGTGAACAAATGATCTCTGGGAGAGTCTTAGTATCTTCACATTTTGAAGAGAGCTATGGATGAGCTACTTACTTGAAGAGAAAAAATTAAAATTCAAAAGGATGAACTTCAGCTAGAAACGGAAGTTGTACTATTTATCGCAACCCTGGGGGTTCCAAGGACCCATTGGTTCGCCGAGGTCGCGGCCAGAGGGAGCAGGGGCCAAGCAGGTGAGGTGCTGTGCTCCCCGCACGCAGAAACGGGGTCCTGGCAGGACCAGCGCGGGAGCGTCTGGCTTAGTCACCCGCACGCGGCTGCCCGGCCCTCGCCGGCCCGCCGCCCACCCGCTGCCGGCTGATTGGCTGGGGCCACATTCCTGTGCGCCGCCCGCCGCCCCGCTCGGGGTGACTCACGGCGCAGGCAGCCGGGGAACGCCCGGTCTTGTCCCGGGGCCGCAGCCGCTAGGCTTCTTATTTGGAAACTCCTTATACGCCTCCACTCCAAGCGTTGTCTGCTCCCCGGTCCCCAGCCGGCTGGGAAGGAGGGCAGGGGGCACAGACATCTTCTCTGTGCGAGGTCCCCCGGGCTTCTGAGAGAACGAAGGCACGCTCCCCTGGCCCCAAGTGCAGAATCCCCAAATTCCTGAAAGCCGCGTGTACAGAATGGCAAAACCTGGCCTGAGACTAAGTGAATCTTGTCTGTCTGAAGGCGCCGCCGCATGCGTTTTGCTGCAGAAATGGACGTGTCTGATTGCAAGATGCTGTCCCTGTGTGACATGTTGTTCATGCTCTGAATTTCTTTTCTAAACTCTGCACATCAGGCATGTCGAAAGGCTGGTGGATCTGAGCTGAGCCCATTTTACAGACCCACTGGGAGAGGTCAGCCGCAGCTGCCGTGTGTCCGCCGTCTAAACTTGGGCTGCTCTCTCTGCACAAGACCCGCTCTGCCCGGTCCTCTCTCCTGTGCCTCCTCTGGGAAGCTATTGTCCAGCCAAAGCTAATGTCCTTCACAAATGACCTTTCCCTTTTGGGTCCCAGAACCCAGCCCAGTGCTACCAATTATGAGCACTTTTTGGGAGGCAAAGGGTATGGTGCCAGAGCAGGTGACCAGCGCCTCCAAGTATTCAGACTTAGCGTGGGCTTGGCTACTTTTCAGCTGTGTGACTTGGGGCAGCTTCCTTTCCGCTGCTGTGCCTCGGCCTCCTCTTCTGCAAAGGGGTGCATCTTGGCCATCGTCACATCATCTTCATTGTTCTCACCCGCTCCCACAGGGCTGCCTTGAGGATTAGAGAAGGCCGCCTGGTACAGGACTGCCAACGAAAATGCAGGAATTCACATGGCATGGGGCATACTTAGCTAAAAGAAAGTTCGCTTTTTAAAAAGAGGAATGCAGGCAAGAAAGAAGGCCAGAAGGAAGGAGGGAAGAGAAGCATTCTTACTTATTTATTTTGCTAGTTCCCCCCACCCCAAGCCCACCCCCAGGTGTGGGACTCACACCCCTGGCTTTACATGGTCTATGCCCCGACCTGAGCTGAGTGCCCGAGCCACCAGTGTTTGCCGAATTATTCATCATTCATTCATTGTTTACCTGAAATTAAAACCCACCTGGCCTCCTGTATTTTTATTTGCTAAACATGGCAGCTTTAGCATATGTTAATAAATGATAAGTGATATGAAAGGTTTTTTATCATAGTATTTGCTTGTGCCTAATCTTCCTCCATGAGATTAATAGCATTCCATTCATTCAATCATTTATTCATCTAATTGTTGGTTGGGCAACTTTTTTTTTTTAAAGGAAAGGTACAGGTAGGAATGAAGGCGAGCAGAAACAGGCAGGCAGAGAGAGGAGGAAGAAGCATTTATTTTACTAAGTTCTTCATCCTGTGTTCCCTCAGGCCCTCAGATGGAGAACCTGGGTCCTTGGAATGTAAGTGGACCGCGTCTGGTGGCTGTATCCGCTAGGTCACCAGAGCGTGCTTGGGCAACCTCTGACACACAGTTCCAATCCTTGGGGATAAAGCAGTGAGCTACATCTGGTCCCTGCCTTCATGGGGCGTCCAGTGTGGCACGGAAGATGAAGACTAAACACCACTTACTTGAAATGATTAATTCCTGTGGCGACCATGCCAGAGAAGTCCTAGCATGGGACAGTCAGGGACAGGAGCCTGAACTGGTCTGGGATTGGTGCACAAGCCTTGTACTTTTCCATCCCTCCTTGCACCCTCCTCCCCGCTGTGCCCTTCCCAGCCAGTACATTTGGTGCTAATGGAGGGGACTCAGCAAGGCTGCTCCTGATCCCTGGGGAAGGAGGGCTGCTGTGTGCTGTGGTGTTCCCAGCCCAAGCCATCCACACCCTCTCCCCATCTTCCCTGTGAATGGAGAGTCGAGAGGTGGTGGGTCTAGCTGAGGAGGGCTTGGCCTGAGGTCAAGGAGAGTTGACTGGACCCACGCCCTCCTCTTTGGGAACATCTCCTCCCTGTGTCTGTCCCATCAGCAGGCTCTGGGGGGGAAAAGAGCAGGGCTGTGGGGTGCATGAATTCTCAAGACTGGGTGGTCAGCTGATGATGTCAGGGGCAGAGAGAGCTTTAAAGATCAACTGACCTGACATTTGATGGATGAGGAAACTGAGTACTCAAGAGGGAAGTGACTCCTGAAGGTCACATAGATCTTTCCTGGTGAAGCTGCCACCAAACCCAGGCTGACTCCCAAGCGAGAGTCCTGCCCTGCCGCCCCACCCCAGGCCTGGGTGTTGGAGGAGAAGGGCACCGCTGCTCTCTGAACTGGGAATCCCCACAAGGCAGGTCACCTGGGAGCCCAGGCCCCCCATGTCCCACATCCCCCAGGCAAGTTTCGGTGCATTTCAGGCCCTGGCCAGGGTGCCCCACCCCCCACCCCATCTCTGCCTGCACCCCGAGCAGGAGAGCCACTGACAGCCAACCTCAAACAACAAATGAGAAATCTGGCTTTGAAAAAGTTTCACTTCCCAAGTTTCACCATGGTGACTACAATCTAGGCAGCAGGCTCTGACATCCCCGACAGTCCCTGATCTGCTCCTTGCAAAAACCCTGAGATATTCAGCCTGTGACCCATTCAAGTTCACTGAGTGCACCCTCCTTCTCCCTTCTCCCTGGTGCTAGGTCTTGACTCAGGGCCCCAGCCCTGAAAAAGGGGCCCCCTGAGCGTGAGCAGCCTCAGCCCCCAGAGCCTCCCCACCAGCCCTGTGGTCCCTGCTCTTCTATATCCCTGGGCTGGGATGTCCAGCAGAGCCTGAATAGAGCACTCACCTCAGTGCCACTCCTCTTTGTCCCTTCTCCATGCCCACATTGACCGCTGTCACGAAGACAAGGCATCCTGGCATCCTGTGGACACCTAGGGCCTAATGAGGAGATCCGGTATCAACCATCCAAGTCCACCTTCTGAGGCCACCATTTGTAACTGTGCTTGGCAGTTCCAAAGCACATCCGCAAAGTTTTTGGCCCATGGTTTATAGAGAAATAGAGTCCACCTGTCTTCTCTCCTTTAAGCTGAGTCAACCTTGTAGAGTATGGGGACAAGAGGATATGTCAGAAGGGATGTGATATGACTTTCCAGGCTAGGTCTCAAGGACAATCCGGCTTTTGTCAAGCTCTCCAGGGATATTTTACCTGTGGAGCCCTGAGCTGCTGTGAAAACAGTGCGAGACCGCCATGCTGTGAGGGAGCCACCCACAGGCAGGTGCCTGGTCAGCAGACCCGACCAGGGCCTGCATCACCTGCAACAGTGAGGGGCCCGTGCGAAGAGATGGATGAGTCAGAGGTGCCTGCCAGGGTGCTGGGAACTTTTCAGTCACCACCCGGTAGTGTGGTCCCAAATCTGGCCCAAAAACTCAATGCAGTTAGGTCTCCAGAGATGGATGGACTCAGGGGGCCAGAACTCTCCCTACCTGGGCTCACAATATGGAAGAACTCAGGTCTGGAGCATGGTGGGGACTTCCCCTCTGGGAAGGGAATGAGGAGGAACCGACCCTGGGATTTACCATCTTGGCTGTTACAGATCAGGCCAGGCATCCTGACAGTGGGACAGAAGGAGGCTGTGGGGTGTCAAGTCAGAGTTCCCCAGCTCTTGAGCTAGCATCTTCCTTCCCTAGGGGCTTCAGCCCAGGCAGAGTGCTCTTGTGGGCAGTGGGTCGCAGGGGTCTGTTAAGTCACACCAGCTCTCTGATCCGTTTCTTGTCTAGCTCTCTGCCACTGGAGTATGAGTTCCGTGAAGGCAGGAGCTGCTCCCAGGAGTTTATCTTGCTGTATCTGCTGCATAGCAACTCTGCCCGATCCACATTCCCGGGTTAAGTAGATGAATGGCAGTGTTCCTTGCTGTGGGTCCGGACCAGCTGCCCACTGGGAACTCGCCCTCCTCTTTGAAATGGGCGCCATGGACAGAGGTGGCAGCAGAGGACTGGAGAAGTTGGCCCAGGGCTCGCACCTAGTGTGTCACGAATGCTCCAGTGGGATCGACCAGGAATGTGACCATTATCAGTTGCCACTGGGGCACACTGGCTGAGTCTCTGCTGACCAGAAAGACACGGTCAGGCTTCCTGGCACCCCTTGGCCCCGGCTTCGTAAAGACTCCCACCCTGTGAGCCCATCTGGGTTTCTGACCCTCCAAGCTGATGAGGCACCGTCTGGGAACTCCTGTCGCCTGCTGTGTGCACCCCCAATCCCACACGGATCACCTGCGGGACCATGAAATCCTGGGTCCAGAGAGTGGGCCTCACCATCTGCATCCCGCGTCAAGCTCCCTGCCTGCCCAGCAAGTGCTGGGGAAGGGAAATGCGGGGCTGGTTGGAGCTTCCCCTGATATGGTCCCACGGCTCCTTGCTTGTCAGACTCTGACCTGAAACCCCACAGCCTCCCTGTCTACCACTTTGAGGGTCCCTGTTCTGTAACAGCCAAGATGGTGGACCCGAGGGCCTGTTTCTCCTCATTTCCTTCCAGGGGGGCGCGCCGAGCTTGCTGTCAAGATGAAGGGAGCAAGTCCCGTTAAACGGCGCTGCCTGCTTGCATGGATAAGGTGGCCGTGGTCCTCTGGGAAGCGCCTGCTGTCTTCACAGCAGACACAGCTGGGAGACCGTGGGGCCCAGAGGCTCATCCAATGGCACCCCAGGCGCCCGGGGTCCCCAGCAGCCCGCCTCGTGGTTGAAGAGCGTTGCCAGGCTGGCCGTTAGGCTGTGCCTCTCTGGGTGCCGTGATTATCTGCAAAGAGCAGGGGTGAGGAGAGGGGGCCTCCTCTCCCTGTGCCCTTCAGCTACTTGCACCTGAATCTGCCCACCGGGCTGGGAGGGACGCCACCCGCCCAGAGTGAGAGGAGACGGAGGGGACTCAGGGGTCTAGTGCTGCTAACTGGAAAGAGAGCAAGGCCAGAAGCGTCGTCCTGGCAGTGTGAGGATTCGAGGCAATTCTACGAGGTCCCTATGAGGGGCCCTTCTTTCCTCCACAGCGTCCTCCGTCCCACATGCCAGGGACCCCGCAACCTTCTCTTTCCACATCCGCCTGGCCTGGCCCGCCTGTTCCTCTGCCTCAGGTAGTGGAGAGTCTGCCAAGTGCATCCTCAGCTGAGTCCGCCTTCCTGTCCCTCCTGATTCCTTTCCAGTCTTTTCTGGGCGCTCAGGTGGCCCTCTACATACTGGCCCTGGTGGAGAACTCCCAATAGCCTTTGGAGGAAGCACCCCGGGGCCTGGAGGTGGAGCAGCGTCCTCCACATTCTCCAAACTCCTCATTCTCCAGTGAGCTTCCAGACCGTTCCACTGGTTCCTCCTCAGCTCTCCAGCGCCTCCCCCTCTCCAGTGCTCTTTTGCACACACACCCACCAGTGGCACCGCCCATTGCCCCCCACCCCCTGGGTTCTGGGGAGGGCTCACTCCTGCTGTCCACCTGCCTCAATCCCAATGACCCCAACATCAGCACCTCCAGACATCAGTCCGCCCAGCTGCCCACCCTGCAGGTCACACCCAGACCTTGTCCTCATTGCCGACAGTGGCGTCCGCAAGCCCCATGCTCCCCATCAGTATTCTTCCAGCTCGCTTTCTCTCGGGCGGGACGCTCCCATGGTCTCTCTCTTACTGTCACTCTCCCCTTTTCCCTCCTCTCCTCGCCCCTTCTAGTCCACAGCCCCCCATTTTGATTATTCTCTTGCAACAACTCCAACTCCTGCTCCTGGCTTCCTCCATCGTCCTCACCTGCTAGAGCCTCCCTGCAGTTGGAGTCCTTGACCCGCTTTCTCCCTGAATGCTCCAGGGAAGCGGGGTGCTGCTGAGGTGTCAGCTTACGACCTTGGTGCAAGTTACCCTCAAGGGAACCTTCAGGACTGCCTGGAAATACTTCCATTTTCCTGGGTGAACATGGACAGAACTGATTGGGGGTGGGGAGTGGGAAGAAGAAAGGATGCAGGAAGGACTTAGAACGTTCTGGCTGGAGCAATAATAGGGTGCACTGTGCTGCTGTTTTCCGACATGGGAAAGATGGGGAGCAGCAAAGCTTCCTGGAGTTGGTGCTGCCTGTTTTACCTCCCACAGGGGTCTTCAGTGCAAATCTTCCATCATCCTGATGTCTTCCTCTGCCACTGCCTCTTCTACCTCATGCCTCCACTCCCCCCCCCCATGGAATCTTCTAGGTCTCCACCACCCGGGGCGCCTTCCTTCTGCTCCTCCGCTGCGGGGCAGGCACCGCCCCGGCGCCTCTGCCCTTGCTGCGCACCTGGACTGCTGTGTTCCTTGTGCAGCTGGTGGCTTCCCAGATGCTGTCTCCTCTCAGGCCCGCCCGTCACTGTCACTCCCGACCCATCTTCTGGTTCTCACTTTTTTCACGGAACTTACCATAATCAAAGATTACTTTCCTGGTTTGCACAGAGTGTGCTCCCCCCACGCTCCTGAGAAGGGGGCCTGTTCCTCTTGCGTTAATTCCTGGTACGTGGCACCTGCTAAGCCCTCAGCATATATCTGTGAAGGGTGACTTTGTTACACGTGAATGGATGGCGGGAGTGCGGGCGTGGTCCTGTCTGGAGAGTGAGGCTGAGCTTGATACTGAGTGGGAAACCCTTCTAGAACCCCCCGCCCTATACAGGCTGGGCCTTTCACTCTGGCACCACACCTGGAATAAAGTAGGTGCTGGGTAAGTGCTGCTGAATGACCTCGGCACTCGAGGCAGGATTTGGGTCTGCAGGAAGTGTAGACAAAGTCGGGGAGGGGGTCTCCTAAGAGGAAAGGGGTCAGAGACACAGGCTCCATGGGCCTTCCTGCCCTGCCTGCCTCTCCCACCGCATCCCTCGTCCCTCAGCTCAGTCCCCGACTGTCTCACTCCCCTCACCATCCTTGTTCCAGCCCATTGTTCATGACAGTGCCTCCCCTAGAAGGGACTCAGAAAGCCCAACTCCACTTGTCCCTCACAACTTAGCACGGCTCTTTCCCAAGTCCTCCAGGATGTGACTGAATGCTGCTGTATACCTGTCACTGGGGGAAAACTACTGAGGACAAAGCTTGAGGTCTTTGCCCTCATGGAGCTTACGTTCTAGTGCTTGGGAAGGGACTGATGTTCAACCAAACATTAACTGCCCGGGAAGCCTTACCCAAACTCCCCAAGTCTGATGTCTTTTCTCTGATCGCAGTCAGGCCTCCCTGCACCGCCCCCACTTCCCACCCTGTGAAGTGAGTTTCTGTCTGCTGCTGTCTCTGCTTGGGCGGTGGGAGGGCCAGAGCCTGGTCTTTCCTGTCTCTTAGCCCCCCGCCTGTGGCTGGACTCTTGGAGATTGAAAAGGTGAGGCCCGCTGTTCTGCTTGATGGGCTGGCGGGGGCAGAATCGCAGTGCCCGCATATTGGGCGCCTGGAGTGCAGGAAGGGAGGGGAAGTGGCACTCCAGTTGGTGGCAGATCTTGCAAGGCTGCACAGGTTTCAGAAGGTCTTCTCTTGCCTTCGTCTTGCTGAAGGAACACATCCCGATTTACCAAACCATGAAGGGACCTATGGGCTCAGTCCCATAAGTCACATCTGAATAAGTTGACCCTAATCTGATGATGGCTCCTGAAAATATGAAAATGTCACTGTGTCACCCAGCAGGTGCCTGGCTAGAGCGACTTGCTCCGCTACCAAGAGGTTAAATAGAAGTTGGAGACACTCTCCTGTGTGTGACCTATTCATATAAGGTGAGAGAGGGAACTGGTATGATTTGGGGACATCCCTAACCTTTGAGGTTGACGTCATGGTGATAACCATTCACCCACAACCCATCTCGTGGGACCAGTTCTCCTTAGAGGTGGATGAGTTCCCTAACGCAAGGCTATGCGTTTGATCTTCTTATGATCACACAGAAGGATCCAGGCCCTGGCAGGAAACTGCAGAGAAATGAAATCATTCAAAGAGCTGTTGGGGAGGCTCCTCTCCTCAGCAGTGCGTCTCCATGGTGGCACCAGGCTGAGGGGGCAGAGCTTACCTCACACAGGGTGGGGCTTACCTAGCATGGGGCGGAGCTTACCTCACCTGGGGAGTGGCTCACATAGGAGGAGGTGCTTGAGCAGGGCACCAAAGGATGGGCAGCATGGTCATGGAAGGTGTATGGAAGAGCATTCCAGAGAAACAGCAAGCACAGACAGTGCAAAAAGGTCTGAAAGAGTTGGGCTTGTTCGAGACTTCATTTATCAAGCCCACCTTGTCTGCCCAGCACTGGTCACATCATTCCACTGATGAAGCCCCTCACCCTCGAAGGTGAAGTATAGATGAAGAAACTGATGCTCAGAGAAGCAAAGGAGCTTGTCCGAAGTCCCACAACCAGTGGCAGAGCTCAGGTTCAAATTCTACTCGTCAGATTTTCCAAATCTGTGCTCTTAGCCACCACACCGAACTGTCCTGGGATATGACACAGGTCCTAGGAGCCAGGGGTGGCCACTTGGGCCTCATTCTAGAGGGCAGAGTTCCCGGAAGTCCTGCCATTTGCAATCCCCCTCAAGAGAACTCTTAGGTCCTCAGACTCATCTTCTTGGTGCTTGTCTTAAAGTGCTTCACTTTTTAAAAGCTTAAATTGAGGCCATTTTTCTGAGGCCATTTTCATGTATATATGAAGAAGCACAGAAATCAATTACTTTTCACTTATTTTAAAAAAAGTAATGCTTCACCCAGGTCAAAACCAGAATATTATGTGCTCCTCAGAGTAACCACTCTGCAAATGGTAGCAGCGTAGATGAATTTTGCTTTTGAACTTCATATAAGATGGAGTCACACGGTGCGCTCTGGCGGCCTAGCAGTTTAGATCAGGCACATCCACATGCATCCCGGTGTCCCGGGTCAAGACCTGGGGCTGGGGAAACAACCAGTGACGAACAGGTCCTGTTTGCTTTCGCTCCTGCCTGCCTGCATCTTTTCTTTAAAAAACAAACAAACAATGGAATCATAAAAGCGGTTCTTTACGTCTGACTCAAACTTTGCATAGTTTAATAATTGACTTTCACATTTCAGTGTTCCATATGTGAACACACCAGATTGTATTTATCTGCTCTGCTGCTGACTTATAGATTGTTTTCAACTATTGTGAATAAAGCTGTGTGCACATTCTGGCGTGCGACTCTGGGGAACGTGTTCATTTCTGTTGGAATTAGACCCAGGAGTTGACCTGGGTGATATCGTTTGGACTCTGTAGACACAACCATTTTCCCAACATGGCTGCCCTAGTGAGCTTCCTCACACCCAGCCCGGGAGCCTTCCAATCACTCCGCATCGCTGCCAACATTTGATACGGAAAGTCCTTTTCGTCTTCATCCTGGTGGGTGTACGGGGATATCAAACTGTGGTTTTAATTTGCATTTCTCTGATGACTAATACAGTTGATCATTTTTCATGTGTTTATTGGCCTCTTTTTCTGAAACATTGAAGTCTTATGCCCATTTTCAATGTAATGTTTTATTCCTTTTAATTGATTTTCCTTATTTATAAGTAGGACTTCTTTCTGTATTTGGGACATTAGTCCTCTGGTGGATAAATAATTTGCAAAATTACATTTTCTCAGGTAAGTTTATCTTATGGGCTATTATTGCCATAATAGAAAAATAAGAGCACATGTGATAGATAGCGGGTGAATGTGAAATAAAATAAAAATAAGACAATGCTATTACATTCTAGCCAGATATTGTGTGGTGGGCAGCATGGCTAGAATCCTGATGTGTGTTAGAAGAAGAGACCAGCAAGCGAAAAAGAGAGAGATGTTAAAGATATTCTAATATAGGTGTGCCCTGGTGGAGTAGAGGTTAGGTCTGCCACTTCCAGAGGAGCGCAGTCCACATACATCCCAAGGACCCGGGTTCACATCCTTGATCCAGAGGAAATAACCTGTGTGAACAATAACAACAACAAAAAAGGGTCTAAAAAAAGATATTTTAGTACCATATGGAGACTTTCTCTTTGATGTCTTTGGCAGGCTGGAAAGATTTAGAAAAGAAGTAACATGTGGCATATCATGGTGTCTTTGCAGTTAAGTTCACGGTCTCTGGCAACGTCCCCAGCCTCTGGCTGATGTCTACACACATCCCCAGGACCTGAGTTCTCAACCTGGGGTCACGGGGGAACAACTAAGATGAACAACTAAAACTAAATAGATGTTTCTTCCTCCTCTCTCTTCCTGCCTGTCTGCCTGCTCGCCTTAATTCCTGTCTGCACCTGTGCCGTTCCGTAAAACAAAAAAGAAAGAAAGAAAGAAAGAAAGAAAAAGAAAGAAAGAAAGAAAGAAAGAGAGAATAGATAACTTTCTTGTTTTGCAGCTGCACAGTAATTATCACCTGGTTGTACCTTTTGTCCCTGAACCTCCTACAACTTCGTGACCTGCCACCCCCGGTGTGAGTTCTGCACTTCGGGAAACATAGCTGTAGCTGGTGTGGATACAATGTTTTAAGCAGAGACTGATGTCTTAGGAAAAACATTCAGTGGAGACATGAACAAAAGCAAGCGCAGAAGCAAAGAATACAGGTCGGGAGCAGTTTATGGAGGAGCTGAGGGTCTAAACTAGTGATGCCCAGGGCCTGGGGTGGGTATGGGTTTTAGAGAAACAGCAGGGAGGATCTGGGTAGCATAATAGTTGATGCATCAGTTAAGGTAGTTAACAGTGGGAGTTGGGGGTGATGGTGGGATTTCTAGGCTGGAGGACCTGAAAATCAATTTGTGGGGAAGAGGAGGTGATGAAGTCATCTGGACATGTTGAATCTAAAGTGTTGGGGGCCTCAGAGGGAGAGGCTCCTTTTCGTGCATCTCACAGTGCCAGCGGGCAGCAGTCAGACAGATAAGATTCCTGCTCCCAAGGAGCTGCGTGTTGGCAGGAAACAGAGACAATGGAAAAAGCAGATAAGTAAGGAATGCACAGGCTCAGCGCTCTGGGCGGGCTGTGCTCCTGGGTGGATTGGGGACCTGTCAGCCCAGGTGAGCTGCTGGGAGAGGGCAGTGAGCCCAGTAGAGGGCAGGGTGGCAGGTCAGCATTTAGAGGAGCACCCGCAAAGAAACCCCCTGAGGAGTGATCACAATGGGAGGAGGGCAGAAGTGGGTTACAAGATCTGTGAATGGATGTGTTCATTAATTTCTTCCATCAAACTTTCCTTTGCCCCAGGGAATCAGAGATGAATGAGAAACCTCTGGGGGAGGCAGGTATGTAAACAAAAATTAATAGGCGAAGCCCTTGAGAAAGATTCTATAATGGGAGTACACAGGAAGGATGTTGTAGGAGCACGGAGGAGGGGAACTCACACTTCTTAATATTTTAGGTGCCAGGAAGACTTCCTGGAGGAGGGGGCAGGGAGCTAGAGATTGGGGGCAAAGGCCAGTTGCAGAGATGGCATGGAGAGGAAAGGGCTGGAGTCCCCACCGGGCTGTGGAGGTGGAAAACTGGTGCCTTCTGGAACCAGGCATCCACATTCCCGCAGGGGGGTGGGGGTGGGGAGAGGTGGAGCCGGCAGGAGGGTAGAGGCCTGGGCCTGGTGAGATCAGGCCCAGAGAGTGGCTAACTGGAAAGACTGGGGCCAGAAAAGTGCAGGACAAGCCCTCTGAGGACTGTGTGTATGGAGACAGAGCACCTGCTCCAGGACCTTGGAGAAGTGGGCGGGGACTGAGGGCAATTGTTTGGGGGTGGGGAAGGCGGCTGAGGCAGAGGTGTCAAGGTTTGGCCATGAGCTCAGAGCTACTCTCTGAGGAGGTCCCCGGGCAAGTGAAGGGCCAGAGGCCGTACTGCAGAAACCAGCCCATCTCCTAGCCTTCTCCACCACCGCATGTCATGTCGTCAGTCTCATCCCCCAGACTCGGAGCTCAGGACTGAACTGGAACTTGGGGTCTGGGCTCTGGGGGTGAGCAAGACTCCAAAATTCCCCAGAAGCCTCCACATCTTCACTACTGAGAATCACCATTTGGGCGAAAGGCCTATGGCGCCCCCTACTGGCAAGTTTGCTTCAGAACTCCTCTGCGCGGCAGTGGGCCTTGCATAAAGCACACCCACATTTTTGAGCCAAACTTTCAGGAAAAAAACTTTCATTTTAAGTTTTTAATTCAAGTTTTTATGTGTTTATGTTTAGGTGCTTGCTTTTTTTTTGTATTATAAAGGAATTTCAGCATTTATTTTTTAAAATGTGTTAGGGTACAAGAAATTCTATTTAACAAATAATTACAAACACAAGAACAGATACAGAATACAGGAAGCGTTTCTCCCTGTTCCTCCACAATCTGAGGACACTCTCTGTGGGAGGGGATCCAGCGTGTCTCTGCAGCTCTGCTGGCCGTGCTCTTCAGCAAATTTAATAACTGTTAGCTGAGAGCTGGCAGAGTCTGTATTTTTGCAAAAATAGCAACTAAATGGCTACCTCCCACCTAGCCTGTACAAAGAGAAATGTCGCGCTGCTCAACTCGTGGTAACAAAGTCGGCGTCACCCGCCTTTCAAGTCAGCGTCACTTCCTCTGTGGACAACACATCACCCTTCGTTTCATTTCATTGAATCATTGCCCGAAACGGCTTTTGTTGCCAGTTCAACAAAACGGATGAGCATATTCCAGGGTATTCTACATGCACACGGCTATTTTATTGATTTCTAGTGACCCGTTTAATTCATAAGCACGCATAAAAGACTTAAAAACTTCTATATGGATACAGAATTAGCACTCCCACGTGGAATGAGCGTGCTGCTTTTCCCTCACAAACTGTGGGCAGAAAGAGGCGCCTTACACACCACAAAATACAGTGTCTCAGGCTGTTGCAGGGGTCGGGAGGTGACACAGGGCCCAGGATGGAGCTGTCACTGGCGATCTTTCCTGGACTCCTGCAGCCTCCTAAGTGGCCCTTCTCCCTCCCTCCACTCACCGCTGGGAGAGTCTCTTTGAAAGCCTTGCTGCAGAATACTACTCAGCGGTAACAAGTAATGCGCTGTGGATACCCAGAGCCTCACTGGCTCTCCAGGCCCTTCTCCCGCGTACAGAAAGCCCATCTCCAGGGCTACATGCTTGAGGAGTCCAGCCATGTAAGCCTCTCGAAACGACACAATTATCGAGATGGAGAGCAGACAAGGCTGCCATTAGGGAAGGGGAGGGATGTGACCACCAATGCGCGACACAAGGGCTGGGGCAGCTCTGTGTCCGGAGGTGGTGATGATTGTGTGATTATGCACGTGATACCACATCCCGGAGTTATACACAAAGACGTGCAAAAACGCGGGTTGCAAAGCATGGTGAAATCAAACAAGGTCTATCTTCTGTTCGCCGTGCAGAGCCGATCACTCTTCTGTTTTCGTGACATGCTAGAATCCGGTGAGTTATCCCCCTTGGGGGAGGCTGGGTGATGGGTATATTCTGTTCTGTTTATGTGATTTCTTGTGAGTCAATGAGTCTTTCAAAGTAAAAAGTTATATGAAAAGCCAAAAAGCACACCTGGCCACATCATCCACCTGTCCATCTTACCTCCAGCCCCCGGGGCGCCACGGAGGATGAAGTCCACGAGAGGAAGCCAGCTAACTCCTTAAATGAAGCAAGCTCTCCTCCGAGGCTGGAAACAGATGAAGAGCAAACACTTCTCTGGGAGGACAGAGTGGGCTTGACCTCTGTTTCCTCACCCCCTAGATGGACCCTTAGCACCTCAGGGACACAGGCGTTGGCTGGCCCCACCACCCCGAACTTGCTCCCCTGGCCGTGTTGGGACACTGTGTGAAGGCAGCTGTCAGAAGGTCTGAAGCCGGGAGGAGAGTCCCCGGCTTGCTGGTTTCCAGGTCTCAGACTTCCTGCCTCCAGAGTGGTGAGAAAAAGAGTTGGGTTCTGCTGTTTAGACACAAAGTCTTTGACACTTTCTTTCTTTTGACATGATGGGATTTTAATCGTCTAAGAGGAAGGGAGAGGAGGAAGAAGCATTTAAGGGAGAAAGCAAGAAGAGGAAGAAAAAAGCATTTTTTTAAAAAAAGAATTCTTTATCTAGAGAAGGGAAGAGAAGGGAAGGAAAGCAAGTAGGCAGGCAGGCAGGAAGAGAGGAGGGAGAAGCGTGAGCTGTTCAGAGACTTCCTCGCTGAGCACGGGGGCACCAGCATTTTCTGGCAACAGCTCAGACTGATGTAGTCTGCGTGCAAACACTCAGCAGCGTTATTCACACGGCCCGAGTGGAAACAGCCCCCGGATCCATCAGTGAGTGTATGGATAATAAAAGTGGCATGGCCATACATGGAATGTTGTTTGGCAGTGAGAGTGACGTACTGACACAGACACGATGTGAGTGAAAACATGCTTCCCCGCAGCCTCACAGGGGAGACACCTGCTACTGCAATAAAGTGAGCAAGTGTGATGAGAAGCACCTATGAGAGCAGAGGGCTGGGGCTGGGGGCTGAGCTGAGTGGGACATGGAATTAGCCAAGGGAAGGGGGAAGGGGCTGTCAGTCCCCAGGCACACAGGCTGGGAGCGCCTGGAGGGCTGGGAGCCCCTCGCATGGGCACAGTTGGTGTGCAGAGAGGTGGGCAGAGGCCACCCACTGAAGCGACATGCTCACAGGCTGCTGGGAGGAGGCTGGAACGGGAGAGGATCCCTGGTGGGAGACTGCTGTGTCTTCCAGGGAGAGCAGCTCAGAGGGCTATTTATTGGGTAGAAGAGAGGGATTGGCCCCTGACTGGATGTGGGAGAAGGTGATTCGAGTGAAGGTGCTGCCAAGCCCAGAAACAGAGAATTTGGTGCAGGGAACTGCACGTAGGGTGCTCGGTGAGCACCCATGCAGGTGGAGATTCGCACTTGGAACCTGGGTGAGAGCATTCGGGCTGGTGAGAGAGACTTGGGTAACTGTATACATGCAGGCATGTCTCCTTACAGTGGAATGGATATGGGGGACCCACCACATATGGGGGGAGGCCCATGTTGCTGCAGTGTCCCAGGAGGACAAGAGTTCGTTCACGTGTCCGCTTGCATGATGGTCAGGCATGTCGGGGTTTGTCTAGGGCGGCTTCAGGAGCAGATACCAGGCTGTGGGAAGACCTGGGGCACCTGCAGAAGGAGGCTGGCTGGGGGAGAGGGCCCATGACTGCCCTCATCAGTTGTGCTGTGTCACTTATTTTCATGTCCCCCCCCCCCACCCCAAGTTGGCACTTCAAGGGCCAGATACTGTGTCTATAGACCTCTATGTCTCCAGACAAAATCGGAGTCATTCCAAACATTCAATGTGCTGAGTGCTCACGGGGCACAGATGGCCCTCAGGCTGTGCGAAGGGAGCTTTGGGTTAGGCTCTGCCACCAACCTGCCAAGTGACCTCCAGGGAACTGTGACATTGTCTCTCCAGGAATTTCCTCATTGGCAGTGGGTAATTTCGGAAGCTCCTCCTGGTGACAAAATGTGTTGATTCTGGAACTTCTGTGACTGTTGCTACGTGACTGAAGCCTACAGTGGGGACCAGACAGGGAGCTGACACTTCCCAAGAACTTCATGCCCAAGGAGCCTCCTGCTCGTGGTCTTGGAGACCAATAGGTGCCACAGGACCCCCTTCGCTGTGGCCCACAAGGCCTTGCACACCCTCTGGCTCTCTGGGCTCAGGTCCCATGGCCTGGGAGGCTGTTCTCCACACTGCCACCTGCTGCAGAGACTGTGCACCTGCTGCTCCCTCCAACTAGACACCCTCCTCTCTAGGCCGCTGCATTCTTTAGTACGTGGCTCAAATGCGTAGAGGCATCTGGGGGAGGGGACAGGCAGGGAAAGTCGCGCCCCAGTGACACATCTCCAGAGCACCCAGCACCTCTTCCTAGTTCTCATGCAAATGCAGCAAATGGAGCAATCAGTCAGGTGTTTAACAATCTCCAGGCTACTCTTAGACCTGGGTGATGGGGTCTCTGCCCTGCTGTGGGTCCCCCACTTTAGGAGACTCCGCTCTGCTTCTGCCCACAGCATGGAGAATCTGTCAGGTCCCTTTGGCGCCCAGGCCCTTACCTTTAGGACACGCTCCTGACATGCAGGACCCCAGAACACCCTGCCCAGGTCGCCGGACCCATTCCCCGAGGGCGGACTATGGTGGCCACACGGCGGCAGGTGCTGGGGCTGTGGGCAGTTTGCCCTGGTGGACTGGGAGTGTGTCCATGTGTGTGCCATGAACCTCTCCTTGGGACAGGACTGGCCAGAGGGGAGAGATGGCAGAGACAGATCTCATGCGGCCCCACGTGGGCATGGACTTCGGAAGAGTCGAGGAAGCTGAAATTAGAACCCGGCTTCCGGGTCATCATGAAAGACTATTTGTCCAAGTAGGAGGATAGGACATACTTTATTTAACAGCTGTTAGCTTCATTTTAACTTCCAAACATGTCAGTGGGTGGAATGAGGCCTCTGCTTGTATTCTTGCCTCAGCCCGGCTTAGGTCAGCCCTGCCCGTGGGACCACAAGCCCCACCAGGGGGGGAAGCACCCCGCCCTAGGGCAGAGGGCCTGGCACAGAAGAGCAAATAATAAATATCGGCTGTGGGAGACAAATGAGATGATCCACGTAGAATTCTTGGTATGGTGCAAATGTCCAATAAATAGGCGCTAACAGTATGTTTGTTGAATAGGTGGGGCTGAGACTGTCAACTGAGGTGGCTTGTGGAGGAGGAATGGGGGACATGAGAAAGCCCAGGGTTTGCTTTCTGAGGCTTTGGCCTCCTCTCCCCACTCTGCAGGCCTCTTTACTTTTCAAGGCAAGGTGGGCATGACTGACAGAGAGGTGTGAGAGGGGCTGGGACCTCCTGTCAGTGCTATTTCCTGTCCCCAGGGGAGAACAGTGGGGCAGATTCCTCTTTGCCTTCAGGGACCTCCCCAGGCCCAGACAGAAAACCCACCCAGTGTATTTTCTTTTCTTTACCCACAAGCTCCTCCTGGGACTGACGGTAGCTGAAAGGTTGATGTTATTCTCCCAGGAGGCTGTGCTCTGGTGTGAGAGAAGCCAGAAGTGGGGGCTCAGAGCTCCCAGCTGGTCCTTGAATGTCACTTTGCTTCTGTCAGCCTCATTTCCTCATCTGTAAAATGGGTGTATTTGGAAATGGTGCATGTCCATGGCAGGCGAAGGGTACACATTTAGTCACTAGGAAGAACCCTTGTGCAGACACAGGTGGACCAGGGAGGGCAGAGGTAGGGAACCCCACAGGAAAGCAGACAAAATGGTCTACTTCCAGTCAGTGAGAGGGCAACCCAGGGGTTTCACCCTGGGGTCCAGAGACCGGGAGCTGCAGCTGTCCGCAGGGAAGCCTGAGTCCTGTTTTGGCAGCAGGAAAGCGGGTCTTTGCTGCTTCCTGACCAGCACAGTGCCAGAGTCTCTGTGAAGGCCTCCCCCAGGTGAAGGCATGTGGAAGGGCTAGGCCCCTCATTCCAATTCCTCTTCCCCGCCTAGGCCCTCCCGGGAGACAACTCCCGGCCCCCCATTCTCGCACACGCACAGCAGGTGGCGCTGTAATAAAGAACAGGACCCCATTACAGTAAGCCCTAAACAGGACAGGCAGGGAAGAATCACATTTTGCCAACCGAGGGGTGCAGAATTCACACCCGCCTGGGGATGGTGTCAGGTTGGTGTCCGCCGTGTGGCCTCCAGCCACCCAGCTTCTACAGCAGGCCCACAGTTGCCGCCCCCAGTCCCAGGTCCGCAGCTGGCAGCGCCCCGACCCCCGCGGTCAGTGCGGCGGGAAGATGTCCGGGCACTGCTGCAAGATGAGCTCCACCACCTGGTTCTGGAACACCATGGTCATGGGCATGCTGGTTTCCTCCGTCTCAGGCCGCAGCAGTGTGGGCCCGAACACGATGGCCACGCTCTGCACCGACATACGGTTCTCTTCGCCGTGCTCGACCACCCTGCGGTGGGGGGGGGGGGGGGGGGGGGGGGTGTTGCAGTCAGGGCCCAGATCTAGGGCGGGGCATGGAGGTCTTGCCAGGAGCCGCCCGGGTCCCGCGCGGCTGGCGCTCACCGGCACAGGTGCTGGAAGAGCAGCCGCAGTGTGTCGTGGTTGGGGGCGGGCAGCGAGCGCACCAGGTCGCGCACACAGCGGCTGCGCTGGGCCTGGTCTTGCAGTTCTGGGGCAGGGCGGGGTCGGAGGGAGGAGAGGAGGGATGGACAGGGCTGACTCCAGTGTGGGGGTCAAGTGTGGCCCAGGAGGCGCGAGGCAGGCCAGCCCCCCTCCCCCATGCCCCGTGTCCCCGCGCTCACTGATGGCGGAGATGAACTGGCGGAAGTGAGAGAAGGGGAAGAGGGGCTCGGGCAGCTCCCGAAAGAAGAGCTTCAGGGCTCCGGTGATAACGTGGACGTCCTCCCAGCGGCCGTCGTCCAGGTCCAGACGCTCATCTGCAGCATGCGGGGAGACCGAGGAGGTGGTCAGCACCCTTGGCGCCCTCAGGCCCTGGTGCAGGAACTGAGGATGGGCCTCACCGTGGTCCACCTTATAGCGCAGCTTCTGGATGGTGGCCAGGTTCCCACTGATGCGGTACAGCCCGTCGATGTCCAGCCCTGGGACAGAGGGAGGTGATGAGCCGGGTTTGGGAAGATGGGGCTAACCGTGCTAGGATTCTGCTCAAAGGCTCCCGTTCTCTGCTCCCGCCACCCGGCGTGCCCCCCCAACCCCGCGTCTCTGTCCCGGGGTCCCAAGTGGGGCCCTAGTCGCGTACCCCGGGTCTCGACCGCGCGGATGCACTGCTGCACGAAATGCGGCACAGGGCTCCTCTCGCGTTCACACAGAGCGGCCAGCGCACAGCCGAACACCTGGTCTGGGGTACACGCCCGTCAGCGCGCGCAGTCGCGCGGCGGCGGCGGCGGCGGCGGCGGCGGCGGCCTCCCGGGTCCCTCCCGTACCTTTGATGTAGCCCTTCTCGCGCAGCGACTGCAGCGTGGGCCGCCTCAGCAGGAACTTGCGGAGTTTGTGCCGGACCTTGCTCAAGTCGCTCTCCAGGGCCCCAGGGCCCGCAGCTGCCGCGCGAGGACAGGAGTCAGTCGCTGTCTGGC
The DNA here is from genome assembly GCA_004363575.1 of Solenodon paradoxus. Taxonomy (NCBI): domain Eukaryota; kingdom Metazoa; phylum Chordata; class Mammalia; order Eulipotyphla; family Solenodontidae; genus Solenodon; species Solenodon paradoxus. The sequence continues at coordinate 16,355 of RJWH01000628.1, read as the reverse complement.
AGGAGGCCACTAGCCCCCGAGTCGCCCCACCCCCGTGGGTACCTGCACCGGGCCTGACGTCATCCTCTTTCTCCCGCCAGCTCCCCAAGCGCTCACTCAACCCCAAGTCCACGCTGCTGCTCTCGCTCTCCTCCTCCGGGGGCAGGTCTGCGGACTGGAAGGGGAAGCTCAGAGACGCAGCGCCGGGGACGGTGGGGGAGGGGAGTCCTTTGTGTCTGGAGTGAGTGCCCGAGGTGCCCTCCCAGCCTGCCTGGTGCCCCTCACCCTCCCCTAGCCAGGTCAAAACCTCTCCCCAGGGAACCTCAAAACACTCACCTCCCTTGGCTGCAGGCAGGTGTCAGTTATCCTACTCTGCCCCATGTTTATCTTCGCCACTCTGCTCACTCCCGCTTTCCCCACCTTTCTCAGTCCTCTGAGCACACTCCACTAGTCGGTGTTCCTCCATCTGTAGCTCCCCCTTCTGAGCTTGCAACTCCAGCTGGAGCAGAGCCCGCACCAGTATGCCTTCCCTGGTCTAGATCCCTGCCTCTGCTAATCCTGCTGGGCGCCACCCCAGTGTTAGCACGGGGGAACTAACAGCCTAGAAGGCAGGTTGTTTCCAGGGGCACAGCTGTCAGAGGCGGCATGCTGCATCTCTATTTAAACCGCTGATACTCGGAACCAAAAAAATGACTCTTCCAGTCCATCCTTTACATTTTTACCTTCCAGTTTCAACTTGTCATTCCAGCCTGAGGCTGCTTCTCAGATGTTTAGTTTTCTTCCTGCCTTCCTTGAAATGGGACATTTCTTTTCAAGGGATGGTGTGCCCCACCCTCCAACTGCTGAGCTCTCCAGCAGGGCCCGCCCACCCACAGGCTGGAGAGGTGGTTCTTCAGCAGCACCTGTCATGCGGCTATAAGAGGGGACCGCATCTGCAGAGGTAACCACTGGAGCCAGGTAGGTGCTGAGTGGAGGGCCCTGCCCACAGTGGGTCCAGCCACCCTGCATGATGGCCATCCCCTCCCCACCATCCCTGGAGGCCATTTTTGCCTACCAGCTCTTGAATGGCCTGGGCGATGGCCTTGTGCCAGGTGCTGATGATGGCCTCCGAGTCATGCTGTATTAGGTACTCTGAGCCATCTCTGCTTCGCAGCTGGAGGAACATAAGTCACTCAGTCATCTCTGGGCCAGGCCCCAAGGGGAATTCAGAGATGGGGTGGGGGCTGGGGAGTGTGGGGGGGTGCTCTGTTCCAGGAACTCAGAACCTAGAGAAGCAAGGGCCTCATTCCAGGCCAGGTATTGTGCCTCAGTAAAAGCAGTAGGTCGTGCGCCCTGATGGTTCAGCAGTTAAGTCTGATGCCTCCAGCTAGTGCTGTCCATATACATTCCCAAGGACCTGGATTTGTGACTGGGGGCAGAGGGAACAACCAAGATGAACAACTAAATAAAATACATAAAATGTTCTTCCTTCTCTCTCTTCCTGCCTGCCTGCTCACCTTCATTCCTGCCTGCGCATTTCCTTTAAAAAAAAAAAAAAAAAAGCAGTAGGTGACATCATCTCTGTTACAGAAGGGCAAACAGGCTCAGAGAGTTTCGGCAACTTCCTCCTGGAGAAGCTGCAACTGAGTGATGGGGTGAGGATCTGAGTGCAGCAGAGCTGCATGGCTCCATGTCTGGCACGCTGTCCCCTGCCCCATCCTGCTTCCCCTGAGCCACAGAATGTGGCAGGCCTCCTGGAGTGCTGGCCAGCAAAAAGTCCATGAAAATGCTTCGTGGGAAGCCACTGGTCCCCAGACCTAACACAAGCTGGGAGAGAGGCCTTGAAATCAGATTATGGCCCCAGAGAAAACAGTGTCCCCCTTCCACTTCCATACAGAGGACCTAGGAGATTGCCTCCCTCGGTCTTTGCAGCCAGAAGACCCACCCTCTCTCCCACACTCCAGCCTGGGTAACGCATCCTCTCACAGCCCAGATGAAGATCACAGATGAAACACAGCACCACTTTATGACTACTCCAAGCCCTTTCTGACCAGCAGACTGGGGAGTTAGCAGCCTATCTGCATGTTTTCACTCCAAGCACATTCACAGGTGGCTTGCAGAGAGGTCTGTAAGCTGGAGGAAGCAGTGCTCCGGATGTCTGCCGGATATGCCGTGCAGACCATTGACCAGAGTCTTCCTTAAAAAGTTCCCAAATCTGGGTTTTGAAAGCCACTATATTATACCACTGGGGAGTAAGCAGATGTGAGCGACCCAGGCTGTTTCTCAACTGACTGCTGTGTCACCACCCCTAACAGTTTCCCAAGAGCAAGGGCGGGCATGTGGCAGCTTGGACAGCGCATTCCACTGTCTCTGGCTCCAAGGACAAAGTTACCTAAAGTTAACTGGAATGTTAGGTTGTGGCATCAAGTTCACATCAACCCCACCGCCCTTTGGGTCCAGTGATAGTCACAGTGAGTCGAAACTGTCTTAGACAATAGACAACAACTTCCAGAATCAGAGCCTTTCACTGCCCACCTTTCAAGCACAGACTTCGATACTCTCGAAACTGCTTTTTAAGATCAGAACAACAGGAGCACTCTGGTGGCCTAGCAGATAAGGCCACTGGAAGGAGTCCACGGACATCCCCAGGACCGAGGTTCCAGAACTTGGGCCTGGGGTGGGGGAGGGAGGAACAACCAAGATGAACAACTAAATGAAATAAATAAATGCTCCTTCCTCCTCTCTTCCTGCCTGCCTGTCTCCTCGTCTTTGCTCCTGCCTGCACTTGCCTTTGAAAAAAGAAAAGAAAATTAGAAGAGCGGCAGCGTGTTCCATTGCACGCCCCTCCGGGCAGTGATTAGAACAGGCAGGCAGACAGCACAGCCCCTTCTAATCTAAGCTGGCAGGGACCCTGCCTCTGTTACTCCAGAGAGCAGCCACACCAACTCTTCTAGAACAGCCACTATTTTTGGCAGCTCTCTCCAAATACAATCAATCAGTTCATGCTTGGGAGAGTCACACAGGCCCAGAGCTTTATTTACATATATGCACCTAGCTGAACGCATATGGAAGGTGAGTTGACCCAAACCAGCCAGTTTGGGGGGACTGTTAAGGAAGTTTTTGTGGCTCTGGGGTGACTGGAAAGACCCACTGTGAAAATTTCCTGGGATCCACTAACCCAGACATTTTTAGTGACGCAGAATTTGGACTGCCACTTGAGAAAAATCCCTGCACTACTTACAGGCCATCCCTGAGTGGAGAGAGGGTGGCCTCCAGCCATCAGGAGACAGGGCATCCTCGATTTCCACTCAAGACTATCAACCTTCACATCAGTTTGAGTAGCTGCCAACACTACCATCTACCCTCCAGTCCTGCTGGAAAAGACAGCTCAGAAGTGCCCACTCTGAAACTGCCATCAAAAGCCCAGTCAGAGAGGTGGCACCATTTGAAGGACATCTGTCTAGGTCAGAGAAGGAACAAGTCTGCGAAATGTGATGTCCCTCCTCAATCTAACACCCACGGCAGACGTTGCTAACTGAGCACAGCACTCTACCCTGCCAAGCCTGGGAAGCCTCCAGAACTCTTCTCAAGAAGGCTCTAGACCTACCTACTGATCAGTGTAGCTCATGAGATGAAACTGATCTTTCAGCTCTGAGGGGATCCCCTGGTTCCACAACTAAAGGGAGCGGTGAATCATCAGAAAACTATACACTGGCGCTCCTTGCAGAATTGCCTCTCTGAGCTGAGATGGAAGGCAGTGCTTTTGACCTTAGTCATGAGTCACCTCAAAGCAGCTCTGAGTCTCTAGCAAACCACAGCTCTTTTGCAGACCACTGGCCCAGTTCCATTTGACTCTATGTTCACGGAACAGCACACTTCTTCAGGGGTTCTGGGTTAGGAAAAAGCTTTGCTTTTCCTCAGAATCTGGAAAGGTGTTTTTTTGTTGTTGTTGTTTTCTTTCTCAGTAATAAAAGCCATGTAACTGAGGGCTCTTCTCTTTTCACTTTGGCTACCAGAAAAGCTGGAGCTAATTTTTTCCCAGCCACAATAACCGTGGCACATGTGTATCATCTGCTCCCTAGCTCCTTTCCACATTGACCTTCCTTCTTTAACTTGTTTTCCTGATCGTGACTTGTCAGTGAGTTTTACCAGCTCACTGTATGTGGTTTTAAGTGAGCTGCCTCAAGATTTGTGAGGACTGCGAGAGACAGAGAGTAGCTTAAAAACAAGACAACATGTGGACAGGGAAGGGTATGGCACTGTGAGAGGCCTTGGGGGGCCCCACCTAATCTCTGTCTTTCTGCTGGAGGAGCCTGAGCAAATGTCTACTGCTCTGGCTTCTTCACTGTGGACCCAGTCGAGCTGGAGCTGAGCTCTGACCAGCCAGAGCAGGTACCCTACCCCAGACTGTCAGAGTAAGTATCCAGGGACTGGGAGTCTCCTCTGTCTCAGGAGGGCTGAGGGCTGCCCTTCTAGACATGACAGTTGCATCCCCCGCCACCCTCCAGGGTTAAGGCCTGGGGAACTCGTTCCTGGAGAAGGAAGTTCAGAATCCAGCAGACAGGTCACTGAAGTGCGGTGGGTTTGGCCTTGAGCCCTGAGCATTCCAGCCCCAACTCTCTCCATGTCCCCCTTTTTGGAGCTTGACTAGCAAGGGTCCCAAGCCATCAGTCAACTTTGTTGCCTCCTCCCTACCCCCACTGCTCACCTCCAGCACATTCTTCTTGCTGGATTTGTCTTTGGGGGCCCAGTCAAGTGAGGCCCCCCTCAATTCCACTGTGTACTCAGGGGTGGAGAGCTTGGAAGGCTGCCTCTGCAGGAGAGGGAAGAGGATGGGGGCAGCAGGGTTACAAGGAGCTCAGATTAGACCAGCCTGTCACAGCACCCCGGATCCAATCCAGCAGGCTCCCTTGGGTCCAGAAACAGGATGGGGGGTCACAGTTTTACAGAAGGGGGTCCAAGCGTTTCTGGAACGCAGAGATCCTGGTATTTCTTATCCATGTATCCTGGAGCTGGCTGGCCCTGTTAATTGGCCACCCAGGAGAGGAAAGGAAAAAGGAGTGCAGGCCCTACTCCTGTGAGCAGGTGTGCTCAGTCCCCGGCCTCCCTGCCCACCAGGCTGGCTGGAAGTGTTTGACTGGGGTCAGTCTACTGCCATCACCCACTGCCCAGTTGGGCTCAGCTCCCTCGACACTCTTGTGTCTTGCTGTCTCAGACCTAGCTTTTGTAAGACAGATCAGGTAAAGACCCACAGGAGTCAGGAGCAGACGGGGGCATTTGCCCCGGGCCCTAGGCCTCACCAGACCACCTGCTGAGGTCTTGCAGTCCTTGAAGAATGTCAGGACGCCACCCTCCAGCACTGTCCAGGAGGGACTCCAGTGCTTCTTCCTAGGCGGGGGTGGGGAATTGGGGGGTGCAGAGTTTAGATGTTGCCCTGGACTGAGCCCCCTTCTATCCTCAAGAGCAGGGCACACAGCTTAAGACAACAGTTTGGGCATCCAACCATGAAGGCTGGACTCCCCACGCTAACACCTGGCAGTCAAGGGACCTTGAGCAAGTCACTGAGGCCTCCGTGTCCTCGCAAGGCCTCTTATAAAGTTGCTATGGGATCAACAAAAGGCAGGCATATAGGAAGTGCTCAGTGAAGAGCATCATGAGGGCCCACCCTGCCCCAGGTCTCCATGAAGACAGGCCCTCACCGGAGCCGCTTTCCCTTGTCCACAGTCTTGGTGCGATGGAGCACGCCTGCCTTGTCCAAGGTCTTGATCTTAGAGAGAAGCGGGAAGAGGAGGTAGTAAAGGGAGTGAGCCATGGGGGCCAGGGGGCTGAGTCTGCCCCTCAGCCAGCAACTCCCTGTGCAGACTAGGCCTGAGTCTCCACTGAACCCTCTTCACTGCTTTTAGTGGTGGGGTCGCAGCAGCAGCCGCAGCTGCCACCGCCGCCGCAGCGAGCTCCACCCTCCTTCAGGCCTTGCCCAACTCTGGGCCTGGGATGATGCTCGCCTCATCCCAGTGCATTCAGCCTAGGCGTGTGCTGGAACCTGTGGACGTGTGCCCCACCCAGCCCCAGGCCCCAGCACCTCCAGAAACCCTACTTCTCCTGTGGGCGTCTTTCCAGGACCTACATGCTCCCTCACTTACCTTTTCCTCAGGGGGGTTGGCCTGGGCTGGAGCCTCACTGTCCTGACTGGATTGGCTGAAACTTCGAGGGGCAGGGATGGGGACCTGGGGAGAAAGGCACCGTCATATATAATCCCTTTCACCCTCCCCAGCACTCCCCCTTCCCCACTCGATTACCTGGGGTAGCTCCCACTGAACAGAGGCATCACTTGGGTTGTAGAAGTAAGGTTTCCCATGGTCCTCTAGCCTCACCCACTGTGGGGACAGGGAAGGTCAGATGGTCAGCCCGCCTCATGAGGGCGGGAAAGGTTCCCTCCAACAGGAGCCCAACCTAGCCCCAAAGGTTGGAGAGGCATGTGCAGGGAATGCCGCATCTCTGGATGGCTGGGAGACCTCGGGGGTTGCAGTTCTGAGCGTTAAGGGGACCTATTATCAGGTAAGATTGGGGAGCAATCCCCAAGCTATCTGCCCATCCACTCAGGGTCCCTACCTGCTCATGGGTGAAGTGGTTGGTGTAGAGCGTCTTCCCATCAGCACTGATGTGGCAAGACCAGCCAGGGGGCGTGGCCAAGGGAGAGTTGGGGCTGGGCTCACTGAAGGAGCCGACAGGGGAATAGTCCTCCTCCGGGTAACTGGTCAGCAACTCAGGGTAGTCCGTCTCGGGAGTGGGGGGCTGCAAGGACCGGAAGAGAATATTAGAGGCTCTCAGAGCCAGTACAGAACGCCCTGGCCCGCCCTTTTAGAAAAGGCCCCGCCCCCTGACCTAAAGTTCCTGAGGAGGAACTGCTTAATCAGCACCGCTCACCCCGGGTCAGGACCCGCCTCTCAGATAAGCCCCGCCCCTCACGCTCAGTACGGATCCAGAACCCGAGGCGGCGAGGTCGGAGGCCGTGGGAGTAAGCTCCGCCCACTATGTACAGTCCCCGCCCCTCACCCTCTGGTTCCTGGGACTGCGGGTGCTCAAGCCCGACTGCATCTCCAGCGAGTCCTGCGGCGGCTCCTCCGGCTGGTCCTCGGGCTCGTCCTCCCAGGCCGTCTCGCCCGTCAGCGGGTTGTAGAAGAACACCCTGCTGCGCTCCTCATCCCAGTACTGGCCCCATTCGTTGTCGAGGCTCTCGTGGCTGCCCACTGAGGCCGGAGAGGTGGCCGGGCTGGCGGCGCCCTCGGGAGCCTCAAAGGGCGACTCCCAGGTGGTCACGCCCGTGTCTGGGTTGTAGTAGTAGGGGCGCCCAGTGCCTGCGTCCGTGTGCGTCTCCCACACCGGGCCGGGGCTGGGCGCGGCAGCGGCGGCAGCAGCGGGCGAAGGGGCCCGCGGCCTCTCTATGTTCGCGTACACCGGCTCCGGGGGGTCCACCTGTGCGAGGAGACTTTCAGGCAGCTCTAGGGTTACACAGTGCCACCTGGGCGACCTTCAGGACGTCCTAGTACTTCTCTGCCTCAGTTCCCCTGGCTGCAAAACGTCTGCTCTGCCTGTTCAGAAACTTTCAGTGTAGAGAGAATGAGGAAATATTCTGGCCAGTGCTTTATAAAGTACAAAGTGCCCCAGATGCTGGACAATGACATTATTTATTAGCAACAATAAACACTGATAACCGAGTTTTCCCAGCTGTGCACTCTCAAATAAAGACTGGGCAGGCATAGAGGGGTGATCTGGCACTATCCCTTCGGCCCCCATGCAGGTCACATGCGAGCAGGGCCCTGCTGCATTCTACAGCCCCACCGAGAGTCCCCGGCCCTGTTTCCTTCCCAGCACAGAAAGCTCTGAATTGGAATCTGCAGTGCCTCGGGACTGGGGGCTGGAACTTCCCAGGTGTGAGGTTGGCTGGCCCCAGAGTCAATTCCAGAAAAAAGAGAGATGAGAACCAGGCAGGAGAACCAGACAGAGGGTCCCCCTGTTCCCTGTAAAGGCAAGTGAGGTAGGCAGGAGTGTTCAGTCACACAGAATCTAAACTGGTCATGTTTAACACCCTCATGGCTCCCTGCTGCCTGCTGGGCAAAGTCTAAGTCCTTAACAGGGCACCAGGGGCTGTGCCTCACCTGCCTGTCTTCCACCTTATTTCCTGCCACTCCTTGGCCTTGGCCTTGAACTTTAAGCTCCAGTAGCAGCAGTTTCTGCTAGAGGCCTGCCCTCTCTCCTGGGCGGCCTGCAGGTCTCAGCTCATTCCCAGCCAACTGCCACCCCCTCCACCCCTTTTTCACCTGTCTGACTCCTATTCTGTCTCCAGGACTCAGCTCAGGTGTCAGGTTCAAGACCTTTCTGACATTTCTCCCATGTGCCCACCACACCCAGTCCAGCACCTGCAGCCCACTCCAGGGAGAACAGCCCGTGAAGACTAATACTATTTTCTAAGAATATATAATGCTCCAAGGGAAAAAGCTAATGTCAGGGTGGTCACCTTAGCATAATTCCAATTATGTGTTTCTAGAAACCCTCTAATGTGCTAATGGAGGTCATCTTTGGGTGGGGTGATTATAGGGGTTGGATTTGCTTTTGCTTTTTTTTTTTTTTTTCTTTAAAGTTTTCTGTAACCTCAAAATTTTGTACCATAAACCTTCCTGGTTTTAGTTTTTAGTTTTCTTTTTTTTAAAGAGAGGAAGGGAGCAGAGGAGAAAGTGTTTGGAAGGAGGGAAGGAAGCACTTTTATTAGTTTGCTTATTTATTTTGGTTGCTCTTCTCAGGCCCTGGGTCTCAAACCTGGGTCCTGGAGCTTTACACAGTCCACTCCCCAGATACGGTTTAGGGCCTGAGACACCAGCTCGTGCCATGATTAAGCCTTTTCAAAACGAATCATAAATGTGCCTTTGTTGCTGTGACAACTTCACTAAGTTGAAAATTCCAAGATGGAGAAGTACCTGAGGCCCACCAGGTCGTCAGGCAGGCACCTAAAAATGTTCATTTGTGCTGCAGAGATTTGCCTGCTCTGTTCCAGGCATTGGGATGCAACAGCGACCAAACGGACACATGCCCCTGTCCTGTCGGGTGATGCCCTAGGGCCTGTGTGTGGTGTGCGTGGCATGGGGTGCACAGGGGTGGAGGGCAGGGAGAGCTGCAGGACCCCGCATGTAAAACAGCGGCATGTCTGTGATGGTCGCTCTAACAAGAAAGCTGCGGTGGCCCAAGGAGGGCTAGCAGCGTCAGCTGGGCTGCAGGTCCAGGCAGGCGGGAGAGCTGGTAGAGCAGTTCTTCAGTCCTCACTCCTCTCCCTCACCCCACTAACTCCTGTGTGGCTGAGACAGCCCCCACTTCTCCTTTTGCTCCGCCCACTACACCTTGCTGTGGTCTCCAGTATTCCAACCACACCAGCTGTTGACCAGCTCCCCAATGAGCAGCATCTTCCCCGCACTGCTCCTGGCTCCCCCAGCCTGGAACTCCCTGCTCTCATTCCCTGCGTAGGGAATCCTGCTCCATTCACAGACTGGCTGGGTGAGACCCTCTCCCTGCAGAGCCAGCTGACTCTCCAGCACTCTGCTCTTACTCTATTGGAGCCCACATTCTACTCTGGTGGTCAGTTAGATGTCTCCCATGTGCCCCCGAAAGGAGGAGTCTTTGGAGAGCAACGGTGATGTAAATGACCGCAGAAGTCCCCAGTAGGTGGTCCAAGCACATATCAGGTCTACCTAAAGCATTCCCTGCTTAAGGATGCAGTCAGTTTCATGCCAAACGTTCTGAACAAACACTCTGACGCCACAGTGGAGTCAGGAATGACGGTCTAATGAAGAACGGAGGCAAGGAGCCTCCAGTCCACCCGCTTTGGACCCTCTGAGACAGTGACCTAGCCCATTACTGGGACAAGGACTGGAAAGGGACATGGGGAGAGGGTAGAAGAGCCAAAGAAGGAGTCAAACTCTCTGGAAGTCGGATTTCCACTCGGTCAGGCTACTGGCCTGACTCTGAGCCCCAGGAGTGCCAGGCTGGTAGGGCTGCTGGGAATCTCACTCACAGGGACTCCCCAGCAAGTACAGAGATTTGGCAGGTAGACGTTTAGGCCCTAGGTGTGACACCTAGGGCTGTCACAAGGAAGAGAAGAGGCAGAGTCAGGCTGTGGGGTTCCAGAATGCAGAGCAGAGGCTGAAAAGGGGCAGGGCAGTATCTCTCTGGAGGAAACCCATTCAGAGAACTGGGTTTGCTCCAGGGACACAGGACACTTCAGGAGGCAGTGAGGGGCCTTCTGTGGGGGTGAGCAAGCTGAGCCCAACCCCTGAGCGACACTGCAGGACTGTGAGGGGGCTGGACTGTGGCAGCCCTCCCACCCTTCAAACTCTAGAACTCTCCGTCCTTGGAGAGTCCCACGGACCAGAGAGAGAGGCAGATCCTGGCGAGGATCAGACTGGCCCCTGGGAATCAGGTGGGCCAAGTCCTCCCATGGCCGCTGGCCTTCAAGGGAGAGCTTGTCCAGGTTAGAGCAAGGCACCTAGCCCTCTCCCAACTCCCAAGAGCCCAGACAAGACCCAGACCCAGTCCATCGGTGGGCCTGACTCGGGCACCAAGGGCTCCTGGGGCCCAGTCCCTATGATGAGAGAGACTTAAGGATACCAAGTGGAAAAGAGGAAGTGGTCTCCTCACCTCAGCACAAAGGACAGGGCCAGGAGGGGCCCACCTCTAACCACATCCAGCTGCCCACCCACCAAATCTAGTCTGCAACCCCACGCTACCCATACCCGCCCACAAGCAGGTGGCAGGCCTGCCTCTTTTCCCCATGCCGGTCACTGTGTCTCAGTGCCCTTTGCCCCTCTCAATAGGCATGCCCTCGGAGAAGGGAAGAGGAAAGACGGGAGCAGTCCCCAGCCCCAAAGAGACTCCCTGCTCTGCAGCTGGGCTCAACCAGCTCTAACGGGGCCAGAGAGCACAGCCCCCTGGCAGCCTCTGCCCCCAGGCTCCCTGCCAGCCCCGTCAGAGGCGGAGTTTGGCCCCCAATACCAGGGGCCCCTACCTGTCCCCGCAGAGCCCGACTCTGCCTCCTGGTCAGCTTGGCAATGACATCCACCATCCTGTTCCCTCTGAGTGGCTGGGATGGAGCCCTAGGAAGGTTCTGGGGGTGGAGCCTGGGGGCACAACCCCAGGGTTGGCACCGGGTAACAGGGAAATGAGAAGTCGCCTTGAGATGGCGGGAGGCTGAGCCTTCAGCCTGTTTCCTGTCAGAGCTGCGGAAGTGCTGCCTGAAAGGGTGTGTGGGGGAGGGCTCAGGTTGAGGTATTTTGTCTGCAGGACACACCGGGACACACTGGCCAACCCACTCAGCACTCTGATGGTGACAGGTTCTGAGCCCCAGGCCCAGACTGGACCCTGGAGCAGGATCTGGTGGAGCCGCCACAGTGGAGGCGGGCTGCACAGATGTGGGTGGGTAGAGGGGACGCGGTGCTGGCCTGGCCTGCTGGAGATAGGACAGTGAGCATCGTTCACTCCCCCAAGGCCCAGGGAGGATGTGATGGAAAAGAGGAAGCTCGCGTGGAGACGGGGGTTCTAAAGCGGAAGGGGTCTGGCCACATGTCAGAGGAGCTGCTGTCTGGATCTCTCCAGCCATGAAGAGGACAGGAGGGATTCTGACCACACCACCATCTACCCCCCTGACCACCAGGTGTCTCCTCCAGCCTCTGTCCCCAAGACACACTGGCCCGCCCTGTCTGTATCCATAGACAGAGCACAAGTTAGCCAGAGCCCAGCCCCTACGCTCCAAGAACCCAGAGAAGGGGGACAGGAACCAGCTCCCCCACCCTACCCGAAGAGCCTCCCCTGGCCTCTCATCTTGAACCCTCTGACCAGACCCTGGTCAGGCACAGTGGACACAGAGCCTCCTGCACTGGACGCTGTGGCCGCTGACAAGCCCTGGGCACCATCTTGTCTTCACTAAAGGCCTCACTAACGTCCCACCACCCTCAGCACCCCACCATGCACCCCTGTCTGAGACTCTCAGCACTGGCCGCTGGCCTCCAGGGCCCCACGCACCCTGGATGCCTGGTCCTTCCCCAGCCTCATTCTGTGTCATGTCAGTAGCCCTTCTGCCCCGTCCTGGCTCTCCTTTCTCCCCTGCCGTGTCCCCCAGGCTTCTCCTCCCCTGAGGGAGGGCACCAAGCAGAGCAGGAACGGGGTGGCACTGGGCCATGGGGCACCTGGGGCTCATGCCCTGTCTGCCCTCTGAAGCCTAGTGTCACTCCCTCCCCCCATGACCTGTGCTTCAGACATCCAGAGGTGGCCTCATCTCAGAGGCCTTGTATCCTCACACTTGTCCGCACAATACATCTCGCCGCCTCCACCCTGAGTGTCAGGTGCCCCCCAGCCCATCCCACTCACCAGGAGTGAACAAACCAGCTAAAGAGAAGAAACAGCCTCCCAATTCCAGAGCAGCTGGAAACCAAGCCACCAGGGAGGGACTGGGCTGGGGAAGGGGAGAGAGGACAGGTATGGGGACCCAGGCCGGAAGGTGGAACTGGGAACAGGCTCTCCCTGTGGGAGGTGGGGGCGGGAAGAAGACAGCAGCTCCCTCCCTTCCTCTCTTCCCCTGGCCCCTGCCCTGGGCCTCCCCGCAGGCTCTGGCCCAGGCTGCAGGGACCCAGCTCTGGGTGCTCTCAGCCACAGGGGCCTGCTGTTTGGGTTTCCCCTCCCCCAGTGAGAGGAGGCTTGACCACAGAGGCTCCCCAGCTCCCCCATGGGGTCCTCCTCCCTCAACCACACCCTCAGGCCTGGAGAGGTAGTGGGGAGGAGGAGGAGAGCAGCTGAACAAAGCAGCTGCACAGCACCCAGCCTCCTCCCTTGTCCCCTCGCTGGCTAAACACCCTCCTGGGAGTGTCCGGGCAGAGCAGGCACAGCAGGAAAGCCTAGCAGCTGTGGCCTGAGGTAAAGAAATGCCACGAACCAGAGCACAGGGGTCTGGGGAAGGGGCCACGGGAAGGAATCCCCATCATTGCCTCTGGCTGAGTGTGTACAGAGCCCAGGCTGTTGTGTCTGTCCCTCCCTGACCATGACTTCTTCAGGACAGTCAGGGCCTCATTCTGTCTCCAGCCCTGGCCCCCAGCATCTGGCCCACCTGTGCGCGATGAGGAGGCTGGGGGCGTCACCCCACAGGCTTCAGGTCCTCACGCCCCAGAATACTGGGGGAGACAGGCCTGGTCCTACCCCTGAGTGTCTGATTTAACTGCTAGGGTGGGGCCTGGGCACAGAATCTTATCACCTGCCTGTAGCTTCCAAACACAAGGCCTGAGGCAAGGCTCTTCTCTTGCATTTGGGGCAGAAGGTTTGTTTGATTAAAAGGTAAAAAAGAAAGGAACAGGAGTGCAGAGACCTGGCTTCTTGGTAGACTGCCTCTGCTTCAATCTCTGGCTCTTGGTTTCTTTGTCTCTAGAATGGACATCATTCTTCCCCCAACAGGGCTGGTCTCTAATAGAGCCCAGCAGGCCCCAGGCCCCACACTCAGGCCCTGCGGGGGAGGGGGGTCAGGGCTGTGCTTCTGCTTTTCGCCTGAGTTTCAATTGAGTGCCCAGGCCTGCACTCTGCCCCCAGCCTCCTGGGGATTTCCTGGCGGGCCTGCCTGGAGGCTCCTCCAGGTGGGGTAGGGCCCAGGGCGGAGCCCCTTCGTTGGTTCACCACCCCTGTGCTCTGGTCAGGCTGGCAGACACCCAGGCGTCGTCCAGGAGCAACTGGACTTGGTCTGTTGAGGAACCTGCAGTCAGCAAAGGCTGAGGTTATCAGCTGACACAGGCAGGGGAAAATGTGACATGGCCACCTCTCTGCCCACCCCTCAAATGTATCTGCACCTGCACCTGCATCCCTCGCTCTTCAGTGGGGAGCACGGCTGCTCCTGCCAGGCCAACTTCTACTAGGTCAACAACGCCAACGACACCGCCAGGCACATAAACCCAGCTCTCCGCCGGCATGTGCTTGGTACTGGCAAGAGGGCCATGTCCCAAGCTGAGCTCAGCGCTGTCGTCCTCTTCCCCACTCAGCATTTCTCAAGCAGTTGTCCTTGATGCCACTTCCCTCCATCACCTGTCGCTGAGCCCTGGTGCCTGAGCCTTTCAGACCTGCCAGCCTCCAGGTAACTCAGGGGTTCGAGCTCACGGGAAGCCAACAGGCAGACGGACAGGACAAGAGGCGTTCGCCGGGGCCACCGGTCTGGGTGCTTGAGCACATGGTATCAGGGCAGGAGGAGGGGTGGGGAGGGGATCACAGATTTAAGGAGGAGCCAGGAGCAGTGTGTCCTCCTTGACCGGACCCTGCTCCAGTCAGCTTGACAGACTTGTTTTAGGATAATAGGGGAGATTCGACTATGGTCTGTGTCTCAGGTGATATTAAGGAATTAATGTTAATTTTTTAGATATAATAATGGCATCATGGAGAAAACATTTCTAAGAGATGTGTGCTGGTGTTTTTTAGGAACGCGAGAGGATGCAGTTTGGAACTCATTATTTCTTGGCAGCCCTCCCCCACCCTGAATCTGTCACAAACGAAATCTCTTCTCTCCTTTTACGAAGCAGTTCTGGGGCTAGGGACTTTGGAAATATAGCAGCTGGACATGACCTGCTTCTCCTCTTCTCCCAAGTGTTACCCTCTTCTGCCAGGTCAAGCAGGGGCTGGCACAGGTGACAGTGCCTGAGACAGAGGCTGGAAGCGGGCAGAGTGGCTTCAGCATGGGACCCAGGGGGAAGGCAGGGAGACCCTCCGCCAGGTCCCTTGTCTCTGGGAGCTGACAGGGAGCCAGGCAGGCGGGATAAACATCCTCTGCTCTTGAGACTGGGAGCCGGGAGGAGGCAGGAGACAGGGAGACTCTGCTGTTGTCTTCGATGGTAGGTGTCAGTCTGTCCCCAAAAGTCCACTGGCAGTGCCCACTGTGTCTCTCCCTCTAGGGCCTCACCAAGTGGGGGACTCCAGCAGCTCAACCGTAGCCCAGGTGAGCAAGACATACAAGCTTCACTCCTCTGACAGCCAGTGGTGGAAAGAGGTGCCATAAACAGGACAACCAAACCAGCGGCTGATGCCAGGCCCCAATATAGCCGGGCCCCAGGGCATGCTGGGCGCCATCACATATGGCAGGAAATTGGATGACCAGCCAGAAAAAAATAATTAACCCCTATCAGCGACCCAGAACCGGTCAGCCTTAGACTCAGGCCTTTGCTCAACTTAGAAAACTCATCTGTCGTGTCATTATTGTTTCTTTAACTTTCCCTTTTCATTTGAACCCTCACCAATTTGTATCTTTTCTCTTTATTTCTATCTCCATGTGCTTTTGCTCTGAGGTTTAGGCTGTTGTTTCTTCTTGATCTTCAGGCCACAAATGTGAATCTCAAGAGTGACTATCCTCTTCAATGACTGCAGCAGTGTGTTTTGAGTTCTAAAGCAGTCTCTCCTTTTGGCTGAGGAGCTCTTTTTTATTTAATTTTGTTCAAGCTGTGATTGTGTTTTCCAGGCTTCTTTCTTACTAGGTAGTATACGTACATGGCTTTTTGAAAATCAAAGAAAGGTGGGCGTGCCTGGGGACTTAGTAGGTAAGTCCTCAGCCTCAGCTACATGCATCCCAAGGACCCAGGTTCCTGCTCCAGGCCTGAGTACGCTCCCAAGATGAGCCACTAAATAAAATAAACAAACGCTTCTCCTTCCTCTCATTTGCTGCCTGCCTGCTTTCCTTCATTCCTGCCTGCACCTTTCCTTTAAAAAAAAAAGCAAGAGAGAGAAATCAAAGCTATCCACATATCATGCCCAGCTCACACATACCCCTACATCCATGCCCTGTTTTCCTCCAGCTCAAAATCACCACTTTCATGAATTCTCTTTCTATTTCTCAGGTTCTTTATGCACATACACACTACTGTGAATATATATATTGAATGACTTGATCTTTGTCTCTCTTACACAAAGATTGTATGCAATACACACAGGCCTACATCGTCCCTAGTTTTAGCCTTTTTGATATTACAGTGCATCTGGGGACTGTACGTCCAAGAGCGCCCTCTTCTTTCTTACAGCAACATGACTGTCCATTGCAGGAATATGTCACAGTTCATTTAACCAGCCCGTGACTGCTATTTGCATTGTTTCTGCTGTTGCAAATGATGCTATGATACTCAACCATTCACACACATGCAGGTACACGAGACTCAGCATCCGAAGCAGCACTGCGTTCGTTAGATGTAGCCGAATTGCTGTCCATGGAAGGAGACCAATTTGCATTCCCACCCACACAAACGAGGGCTTGGTGTCCGGCAGCCTAGCCCAGTGAGAGCAACCAAATTTTATTTTCTCACAAGCTGATAGCAAAAGATAGTGTCTTTAAAGTAGCTTGAATTTGG
>RJWH01000627.1:570976-656028 GCA_004363575.1 Solenodon paradoxus | reverse complement strand
CCCTCCCTCCCTCCTTCCCTTCCTTCTTCCCTCCCTCCATCCCTTCCTTCCTACCTTCCCTCCTTCCCTCCCTCCCTTCCTTCCTTTCGGTCACCCTGGGCACTCACACTCCCTGAGAGCCTCAGTTCCCTCACCTGTAGAGGGAGTTCTTGGGACTCACTGGGAAGGGATTGCTGTCCTGAGTGGGAATTGTACAGATGGTGCTTTCCAGGAGCTCTGCTTGAAAAGCAGTGTCCCGGTGCCCTGGCTCCGAACCCGGCTTTCCTGCCCTCCAGACCTGAGGTCAGCCCCTGCTCATTACTAAGTGATTCAGGCAGGCCATCCTTCACACTTGGGCCTCAGTGTCTGCATCTTTCTAATGGGGATGATGACAACACCTGCCAGATGTGGGTAGTCATGCGGATTTGATACTGTAAAGTCAAACAGCCCCAAACCTGGAACCCAAAGGCACCTAATAGAAGGCTGCTAATAAGCAGTGCTATGATAACGGTAGTCATAATAAAAGCCACTGATCTTCAGGCTGGGAGCTGCTTAAACGTAACTCTGGCTGAGAAAGGCACCTCTGATTAGAAAGGGCTCTTTAAGACAGCTCAGACTCTCCTGGGTATTTGGCGGAGAAGAGCAGCTTTCAAAGACTTCCACTTGTGCCCTTCCTAGGCAGCTCTCATCAGGCTTGTGATCCTCAAAGTCAGCTGGCGCCCCCTGGGTGAAAGTATTTCTGGAAGCGTGGGCAGGGTGATCCCTGGAAAAAGCAAAGGCGAAGCCGTGCTTGAGGGCCTGACCAAGAAGCCACGCGACCCCGGGCTGAATCTGTAAATGTCAACGATGGCCCACTCGTCCTGCCTGTGACTCAGAGGGCTGAGGCCTGGGAAGGAGACACACCAGCCCTCAAGGAGGAGCACATACACCCACTCTGCGAGACCTGCTTCTGAGGCTGATTGGGCCAAAAATAGCTTTGCAGAACAGAGGCGTGAGCCTGCATTTCCATAGTGCCTGTCTTTAAGGGGTTCAAAGCACTGCTCTAGATGTTATTTTTTGCATGTATTTTCATTCTTAGAAAAGCCAAAAGAGAGGTTAAGCGACTCCCCAAAGGTCGAACAGCAGGGGCGGAGCTCGGAATGGGTCACTCCATTCTCCTCCTTTCGGCCAAGTTTTAGCAGAGACAGAAACAGGAGATACTATGGAAGTGCTAGAATTTTCTTCTTACTCACCCAGAACACGAGCAGGAGCCTTATTCCTGTCCTGAGGTGGAAGCTCTGCTTCGCCGCATTGAATCCTCAGCTGTCCTTTGTAGCAGCTGATACTTGGGCGGGGAGCTGGGGCTCAGAGGAGGTTAGCAGCTTGTTCCAGGCTGCCCTGCTGGTAAGGAGGGGACGTAACTCAGGACCATCTGACTACTTCCCACTGCAACCTCTGACAGCTCTGCTCCTCCATTGCTGTGTCAGCCCCAGGGGTCGCTTTTCTTACCCTTCAGTGGGCCTTGTTCCCTCCTGTCTCAGGCCCTTTGTGTATATTGTCCTCAAGTCTGCTTCCCCTCAAGGTGATTAATCTTCACTCACCCAGCGCTCAGCTCCCCTGACTTCACAGGGCTGTGTGTACCTGTTCTTCTGATCTGTGGCCATGAAACAAATCACCCCTAAAATCTAATGCTTACAAAACAACACAAACGGGCATGCCCTGATGGCCTAATGGTTAAGTCTGCTGGGCACAGTCCACATACATTCCAAGGACCTGGGTTCATGACCCAAGGCCAAGGGGAACAGCCAAGATGAGCAACTAAATGAAATGCTTCTTCCGCCTCACTCTTCCTGCCTGTTCTCTGCTCACCTTCATTCCTACTTGCACCTTTCCCTTCAAAAAGAAACCAGTATTCTCCCTTCCTCTCATGGTTCTAGGTCCTAGCGGGCCTCCACTGGGAGGTTTTCTCTTGAGGTCTTTGATGTCATTGTAGTTAGTGGCCCGGGCTGGGGCCATCGCAAAGGCATCTTTGTTCCTGTGGTGATGGGTGCTGCCTCCAGCTGGGCCTCCAGGCAATGCCTCCTGCGGCCTCGGCTGCCTCACAACATGGCGGCTGCGTTCCAAGCTTGAGAAACAGTGGAAGTCGTGCCCCTTTTGATGATGCAGCTGAGGAAGGCAGGAGGCACCATTGCCGTTGCATTCTATTCCCTGATAGCAAGTGACGGGGATGCTCCCATTCGAGGAATAGGGAATTCAACTCCACTTTTTGACAGAGGTGTGTCAGAGAACGTATGTACCCTTTAAAACCACACCCCCTCCATCAACACTCACTCTGGACTTTCATCTTCGCCTTATAGCAATCCTCCCACCCTCTAAGACCTATCTAATTACTTGACTTCTGCCTGGACACTTTACTAGTTATATGACTGCCAAGTGTCTGCTGTGCCACTTCTAGCCCCAGCTCCTAGCACGCCCCCAGCACATCACAGGTCATTCGTAGCTACTAATTCATTTCATTTGCTGAGATCATTGTCTGCTCTGTGCCTGGCACTGTGCTCCGTTCTGAGAATGCAGGGATGACCAGGACAGACGTGTCCCTAGTCATGGAGCTTAGAGTTTCCTCTGCATGTGTGTGTGTATGTGCACACGTGTGTGCATGGACAGGCAGGCCAGGGGTGCAGGGACGGAAAATAAACCAAAAATATTGCAGAAAAAAAGAAGTAAGTGAGCTGCAGTGGTAATTAAAATCACATGGTCTGGTAGGGGGTGACCGGCATGACCATTAGATGGCATGGCCTGGGACAGGAGCTGACGTTTCAGCTGAGAGCTGGCAAGGAAGATCTGGGGGAAGATCGTCCTCAGAGAAGGGGGCAGCAAGTGTGGCTGCTGGCTGCTGTGGGAGAGGACGCCTGGAGGGAGGCGGTGTCCACACTGCACAGGATTGGAGGCTACGGAAGGGCAAGGGGTTTTAGCTTGAGCGCAGCTAGAAGGCTCCAGAGAGTTTTTGAGCAGGAGAGTGACAGGGCCCCACTTACACTTTACAAGGATGGTTCCCCGCTTAGGTCCAGGCCAGATGGACATGGGGGAGACCGTGCTGTGGCCTACAGGGAGGCGGGGAGGCGGTGGGGTCAAGCCCTAGTCTGATCTCGGATGTCTTTGGAGACAAGCGATCGGCCTTGGCTGTGGTTGAGAGGAGCAGGGGAAGCCGGGCTAGTGCCAGGTTTTGTGAGTTTGATGAGCAGAGGAAGCCACAGGCATCTCAGCTTCCCCCGTGGTCCTCCCCAGATGCCAGTGAGCTCAGCAGGCAGTCTGAGCCTCAGTTTCCTCCTGTGGTGGACATAAGGCCTGCTTCCCCAGTTGTGACAAGGTGACCCAGCGGGATTGCCCACTGCCTCACATGGGCCAGGTGCTCAGGGGGGTGGCGCATCCTGGAAGGGGCTCCTGCAGGATGGGGGGGTGTCATCCTGGGTAAAAGACCCTGCCCGTTGCCTTGGTTTTGAGGGCTGCTTCTGATACCCCAGTAATTCCGGCCTCGTGGGGATCTCATTGTCTTCATAGGGCGGTGGAGAGAACCAGATGGTTTGTGGGCAGCAGTGCTGGTACAGGGTGACCACCCGTTTCATATCGTTGCAGGATTCATCTAGGATGTCCCACCCCTGTCCCGGACAAAGCAGCAGGCAGACTCTTAAGTGTCCACTCTGAACCCTCAACGCAGGATTGTGGATTCATCTTTTTCCCCCGAGATAGCTCAAAGCTTGACCCGAGTCTTTGAATAAATGACTATGTGCGTGACAGTGAGACAGAAAAAGGCGAAAGGGGGTCGGGAAGGGACAGACATGTTTGCGAGCCTGCTCTTCGCCAGGGAGCCTCTGGGACTGTGCCTCTGATTGGCCTCTTCCTGAGATGCTGCTGAGACAAGAGTGCAGGAGCCGGTGACTCTCTGGAAGGTGACCCTGGAAGGGCTGAGTCCCGAGGGGCGCCCTGGGAGCCGGTGTAGGACACGCCCCTGAAAATGGCCTCTCCTGAGGGCCGAGGGAGTCAGGTACATGTTCCAACTCCCAGCGGTCCTGGTTACGGGGTCCCGGCAGGTGTGGGAGGGTGGCATCGCCAGCCAGAGAGGAGACAGCCCGGCAGTTGGAAGCCGCCTGGGAAACCCTAGAAGGACCAGCAGTGCCTGTGAGAGGTTGTACCTGCTTCCCCCGTGATTGCTGCGATGGCCTCGCTGCTGGTCACATTAGATGGTCTGTACCTTCTGGAAGCCCATACCTCTCTCCCTCTCAAGACGGCACTTCCACTTTCAAGCGAGCGCTTTCCTGTCTCGGGAAGCGTCCTCTCTACCTATAAGGAACACATGAGTCAGGGTGAACCCCAGGGCAGGTTCCCAGGGGAGGCTGGGGCCGCTGTTCCTCGGGGGAAGTTGGGGTGCCATGTCAGTGAAGGGACGCAGAGAACACGAAAAATGCAGCTTAATTGGGACACGAGGGTCCCCAGGCGGTGAACTGAGAGGAGAGTGACCCGGAGCGGGCCCTGCTGGTGATGCCAAGCTGACGGGTGGCTCTGGGGTGAAGGCTGGAGAGGAGGTGGGGAAAACGGAGTGCCCCAGCAGATGGAAGGGCAAAGGCCAAGGCTGGGAGGCCACAGAGAGCCTGTGGGTCCAGGATGGCCATGCACAGAGGGGAGGGAGAGACAGGCCAGACAAGGGCGAAGCAAAGGCTAGGTGCTGGGGACTCTGGACTTGTCCCCGGGCGTGCAGAGCATTGAGTGTCTGAGGTCAGAACTGTCAGGACAGAACACAGCCCTGGCAGGGGGACTCGGTGACCGGAACATCAGGAGAGCCAGGGAAGAGAGGGTGGCCAGGACAGTGACTGTGGGCAAGGGGGCAGGCTGACCATAGTCCCATTTGAAATGGGACAGTACCATTGCTTTTCATATTTCCTGCCCATCAGTTCTTTCTTGTTTTTAATAAGCCAGACTGGTCGGCATGTTGCAGGAGGCACTGGTGGGGCTTCAGAGGCAGAGGCTGGAGGAGGCGACAGGCCAGCGGGCAGGGATTTATTCAAACATTTCGGACCATTTCTACGTTCAAGTAGCTGGGGACACACCATGGAACAAAATAAATGCAGAGCTGACATTCTGGCAAGGGGGAGAATCCAGAAAATGATAAAGATGATAAACCTGGGAGATGTAGAACATACTAGACATGGTAAGTGTGATAGGAACATGAGCAAGCTGGGGTTGGGCCGAAGAGAAGATGGCTTGGAGCAAAGGCTTGGAGGTGAGACGGCAAAGCATGCCGGACCCTGGGTGACTGTCGTGTGTCCAGAGGACAGGATGGGAACTCACCTGGGCTGGGAGGAGCAGCCAGGGATCAGCAGGCCTAGAGCTGAGTCAGAGGACTGACAAAGAGGAGACGCAGAGCGGAGCGGAACTGACAGTGTCTGTCTGAAGTGGGGCCCTCAGCAACCCGGGGCCATGATCCAACTGTACCTGATAGGGCTCTGGCTGCTGTGTTGAGACCGGACCAGGCTCGGGGGTGGGGTAGAGCAGGGAGACAGCCAGAAGCCTCTTGCAGCAAATCAGAGCAAGGCAAAGGCAGCTGGGACCAGTACTGCTTGCTGGAGGAGGCTGGAGCGGCGAGCTGGAGGGCAGTCAGGGTTTGAAGAGCAGAGCAGTAAAGGTTGCAAGGCTTTTTGGAAGAGGGACTTCATGGGAACCGGTGATGTGTCTGGATGGTGTGTGTGCAAGAGCATGAGTACATGGACATCCACCCAGTCACGTGTCCATGCACATACGTGCACGCACGTGTCGTGGGTGCAGGCTCCCGGGAGGGTGCCGGTGTGGGAGGTTCCTTAGGGTGCGTGGACTGAGCATGTGGGAGGTGATTCTGGAGGAGCCAGAGGCTTCTGAGCAGCAGTTTAGCTGCCTAAGTGGTGTCTGACGGCCATGCACTCTCAGAGATGGAAGGAGGTGGCGTCCACTGCCACTGGTTCCTGGCTGTGGACACTGTCTGTGATTGTGCCCAGATGTTGGCCTTGTGTGGTTCCCCTCACAGCCCTGTTTATGAGCACGTGACGTCTGCTGTGTCTCCATCCCACTCTTCTGTCTAAACATGGCTGCAAATGGGGGCGTCTGAGCCAGCAGCAGCACCTTTCTTCCGTTCATCATGGTGCACCAGCACCTGCCTGGCAGGGGTCCAGGCTGCCCTTTGCACTTTGCCTCTGGCTTGGGAACCCAGGAAAGGCTCAAGGTGTCTGGCGACAATAGGAGCAGGACGGTGACCCCAACTCCTCCTCATGGGGTCCTGAAGGCCGCCCCACCTTGAGGTCTGGAAGTTGGGGTGTGATGGCGACAGAGCCCCTGCCCCCTTTCTCCCTCCAGCTGTCAGGAGAGCTGCTGGCTTAAGCGATTCCGAGCTCCGAGCTCCGAAGCTGGACGCGCCAAGTTTCCTTGAATATTCGGGGAGTGTTTTTCTTTCTCCTTCCCCTCCCTTCCCTTTGAAGCCCTTTCCCTCCTACTCCATGTTCACACTTTTTCAAGATCAGATGACTCTCCTTTCTCAAGATACAGGCATCACACATATATGTACACACATGCACATGTACACATCCTCGTCCACATATATACTCACACACATACCCACACACGCCGTCGTATATATGCAATGCATGTGCACACATGTCTGACACACAGAATATACGTTTGCACACGTATTCACTCACAGATATACACCCACATGCACACACACATTCTCACATGTCTATACTCACACAAACACAGACACACATGCATACACATATTCACAAGTCGTGTGTACACAGTACACGCACAGTGCACGTGTGCACACATACAATATGCATATCCACACACATACATATACGCCTGTATACACACATTTGCACACTCATATACACACGTGTGTGCGTGCACACAAGGGCGGTGTCCCACCCTCCTCCACTCTCTTTTCCTCACCTTGAGCTGAATTCCGTCCCTCCAGGATCCTCAGTCAGGGTCGAAAACCTTCCGGGACGTTTGGAAACGTAGGGTATTCCTTTCTGGCTGCCGCGGTGCTGGGAGGGGTGAGTGCAGCTGGCGCTTAGCGGGCAGGGGCGGAGGGTGAAGGGGAAGTCTCCACAGCAGAGTCCCTCCCCACAGTACAGACGATCCCCAGCCTATGATGGTTTGACTTTCACGGTCAGTGGAAGTTGTACTCAGAATTTTTAATTCTGATCATTTCCGAGCCCGCGGTGTGCGGTCCGGTCCTCTCCTGGACGCCGGGCTCACTGCGAGGGTAACGATGCAGTTGTAGGCTGAGCTATGAGGTTTGGCGTCACTGAAACAAGTGCATTTTCGACTGAAATTCAATTTATGGTGGGTTATTGGGACGTGACCCGTTGTAAGTTGAGGGAGGTGCTAACGGAGAACCTACTGAGAACAGCTTAGCCACCAAGCCTTGTTTCAAAGCAGCCAGATTTCAGGTTCTAACCTGGTGACCCAAGGAAAGTGGACTCTTTCCCGCTTTGGAAAACTCAGGGACCAGCACTGCTACCAGGGACAGAAGCAGTTATCCTGTCTGATGATTCTGTTTCACTCGGGCTGTAGCTTCGGGCCAGTCCACATTACCTATCAGCCACTTATGAGACAGCTCGCCAGCAACAGAGGGATAGTCACAGTGGCCAGACCTGGCCGCCCTCACGGCTGAGTCACCAGAGGATTTTGGTGGCCCCCAGCCCGCAGTCCCCCGGATGGCCACCACTGGGTCTGCTTTGAAGGCATGCAGCAGCCGTATGTGGCCCGGTTCTCCTATCAGCCTGTGTCTTTACAGACATCATGCTTTTCTTGATTGTCAGTTGTCGCTCTCTGAGATCGGGTGCCTTAAGGACACTGGGGTTCAGGCCCGTGTTGGTGGAGCCGTAGGGGATTAGGGGAAGTATGGTCAAGGGTGTGGTTCCTCCACTCACTACCTTCAGCCGAGCCCTGGGGAGTATGAGCAGCTCCAGTGAGGAAGCCTGGAGGCCATGGGGCAGTGTCCTGTATCTCCACCTCGGCGAGTGGGCCCTGGGCATCTGTGCGTGGCCCCAGCAGCATCTGCTCCGCACCCCTCTCAGAGCGAGGAGCCCCGCATCAGGTCCAACATGTGCCCACTTCTCAGTCCCAATGTGGCAGAGTCCATTGCTGTAAAGGCCTCCCACACTCTCCCAGTACTTTCTTTAAAGGTCTCCCTTCGTTTCTGTTATTCCTTCCATTCCCTTTCCCCCCAAGTCCACTGAACTGCTGATCCCACTCAGACAGAACCCAGGTCCCCAAAGAGTCTCCTCAGGGACTCGAGAGCTTGCAGGACTCCAGGGGGACGACCGTGGGTCCCCACTGCGCCCCCTCAGCCCCACCCCCGTAGGAACCCTGCATTCCTTCCCTGTTAGGAAGACACGGGGCCTTTCACCTCATCTCAGAACATTCTGGACCTTCTGACCAGCAAAGCAGTTGATCTCTTTATTCAACACTAAGATGCTGTCTGCGGGCCTCTTAAAGCTCTGTGGGATTAGTGTGCTCTGACGCTTCCGCCAAACCGTCTCCTGTTCCTGGAGAGTGTGAGCGGGAGACGGCGGCAGCTGGTGAGTATTAAGTGTCACTGTATGAGGTGCAGCCGTTAAGTCACACGGCTAATTCCTGTTTTACTCGCTCACTTCTTAACCCCCACGCACACCCACACATGCGCACAACACATCCCTTATCCATCCTCCCCTTGGACGTCATCCCAAGTGTGCTGGCTGTCACTGCCCGGAAAGTTTCTAGATTCTTCCCTACAAGGGTTTGAACCTGCATGGATGAAATGAGGAGCGACGGTCAGCGGAGACTGTGGTATCAAGATGAGGTTTTATGCTACATTTGGTAAGAAACCTTGAAGGATGTTGAGCAAGAGTGTAATATGATCTGATTCTCATTTTAGAAGGAGAGTCCGGAGCAGTTAGGAGGCTGTTTGCTTTAAAGGTGCCAGTGACGGCAGAAAGGACGGGGAGGCCAGCTGTGAGGAAGAACTGAGGCTGGCTGTTGGATTGAATGGTGGGGGGCTTGTCAGGAAAGACCCCCAAGTTTCTGAACTGGACAGCTCAGTGAACGGGTGACTGAGAGAGGAGGCAGACTGAAGATGGAGTTTGGTTTCGGAAATGCTAAAGTCTGAGCTGACCTCGGGACCATCCCAGTGGAGCTATGGAATCACAGTTGGATATTTAAGGCAGGAGCTCATGTCACAGATACAGAAGTTGTGGCCATCTGGCTGGTGTTTGAAGCCATAGGACAGGATAGACTTTTTGGAGAAAAGAATATAGGAAGCAATGGACAGGGATCAGCAGCTCCAAGACCCCTAGACCCACGTACCCGCCTGTGGGTCAGCGGCCCAGATGGGTCTGGGAGACACCAAAAACAGTCCAGGGCCTACACATTGATTTCATTCATATTTGCATTTTCATCCTCCACCATTGACAGCTGTTTTTCCCTCTGTTCTCAACAGAGAATTCTCAAGATGGATAAAAACAGATTCATTACAGGAAGCAGAAGTATGGGTATGACCGCCATATTGGATACCGTGCTAATGGGCCATGACCATACCCTATGGGGAAAGAATGCTTAATAATCAAAACACCTCATATTTTAGAAAACATGATCTCTGTATTCTCTGAAAAATCAGCATCCCCTATGTTGTTGGATGGGAAGTGTGAGCTTATCAGAGTGGAGGGAGGGAGAGAAGGACACAAGGGCCGTGAGGAGTTGGAGGGAGTTTCTGTTCTCCGGTTTGCTTCTGGAGGCTTCCTCTCCTCTACAGTGAATTCTCAGCAAATGCCTGTGGGTTGGCCTGGGAGGAGGAGGAATGCTGAGTTGGATTCAGGGTAGGCTCCAGGCCAGAGCCAAGGCCCCGGAGCCCCTCACGTTTGGTTTACCATGTCTCCATCTCATAAAAGTATTGAAAAAACTCCCCATCCCTTACTGGAGACTTGGGACTGGATGCGTTGTGAAAATCAGAATGCTTTGGATTTTAGAAAAGCAATGATGTAGATTAAATAATTCCTCTGGGTAGTCCAGCCCCCAATAATATTTCTGCAGTGAATTGTGTTGGA
Organism: Solenodon paradoxus; assembly: GCA_004363575.1. Taxonomy (NCBI): domain Eukaryota; kingdom Metazoa; phylum Chordata; class Mammalia; order Eulipotyphla; family Solenodontidae; genus Solenodon; species Solenodon paradoxus. The sequence goes on along the minus strand of RJWH01000627.1, from coordinate 645,961 downwards.
TATCACACTGACAGATGAAGCAAGACCATCAAGAACCCCACTTTCCTGCAGCCCAAGTTTTGCTACCAGATTAGTTTTGAGGTCAGACAATCTTTGGGATTAGGAAATGAGAAATGAAAGAGTAGAGGCCCCGCATTTGCAAAGCAGCTTCTCCTGAATCGTCAGATTCATGGTGTGCCCGTATGCCAGCACCTTGTTCAGCTCTTAAAAAAACAAAAAGAAGTGGGTATGTTCATACTGATGTGAAATCATTGCCAAAATGTTAAGTGAAGACGTGATAGCATCTCCAGTGCTGTAGGGGGCGCTGTCTTCATCTGCTGAGGCTGCTGGAGGGGAATACTATAGACTAAGAGACTAGCAAACATCAGAAACTTAATTCTCACAGTTCTGGAGGCCAGAAGTTCAACATCAAAGCTCAGGCAGAATTGGTGTCTGGTGAAGGCCCTTCCTTGGTTCATAGAAGGTGACTTCTTGATGTGTCCTCACTTAGTGGAAGAGGTGTGTGAGCTCTCTGAGGGCTCTGTTAGAAGGGCACTAACTCCACAATGAGGCCTCCATCCCTATGACCTAATCACCCCAGGCCCCACTGCCTCATGCTATTGCCTAGTCAGGTTTCTGCGTGGATTTGGGAAGGATAAAACCATTCAGTCCATAAGAGCACTTGGATTATAGATAAATACACACAGAGCAAACCTCTCAGGGAATAGAGAAAATCGGTCACTGGAGTGGGTCCTTCTGGGAGGAGTTGGTGAGTTCCTGGGCTAACCCTTCCGTCTCCATTTCCATTCACTGATCAACTTCTGAAGGTGTCTGAGGCCTTCAGGAATGTTGATGATATTTTATGGTTCAGATGATTCCCCAGAATAGGGGAACATCAGCATCAGAAGAGCTCTCAGACTGTATCCCCGCTCCAGGCAGAGGCTGGGGCAGAGCGGCAGAGCCTCGCCCAGCGCCACGGTTACATGGGGCTTGTGTCTGCTCACTTTTCTGAGCGGGTGGGCACAGCTGGCTGAGACATCACTCTGCCTGTCTGAGGCAGTCCTCACCTCTGATGCCCCTTGAATGTCCCTGTCAAAGGAAGGTGATGGAACGGTTGATTCTGGTGACCTATGTGGCCAGCTGTCATGAAAAGAAAAGGGCAGGCTGTGGCGGTTGCGTTCTCGAGGTGTCCAGTGTCCATTAGATTTGGGAACAGTCTGTACAGGGAGAGTGTGATGACACGGAATTCAAGAAGAAGGGTTCACCCTGCGTGTGGCAGAAATGTTCCCGAGAACCGCACTTCCCTTTCCTATCTCTCCTGGAGGCATGAAGCAAACTGCGCTCCTGGGTCTTCCTCGCTTCTCGCTGACTCTTCAGTCGAGTAATCCTACCCTCTCTGCTTACGAGGAATGAATAAAGGGCTGGAGAAGCTGAGTGTGGCTTCATGGAAACCACAGGTCTGAGGTCTTGGCATCCTAGAGAGCATTAAAATCTGTTTTTCCAGCTGGCGCTGAAAGCCAGGTACGGTGGTCTCCGCCTGGTTCGCAATGGGACATGGCAGAAAGAAGAGGGGCTCTGCATCAGATGACCCCACCAGAGACCACGCCTCACTGAGCGTGTTTCATTCAGTGACACCCATGTGGGGCTGTTTGTTTTTATTTTATTTTTTAATTAATTTATTTTTGATTGTAGTAATTATTCTACACATTAAAATAATTTCCTCTGTATAGGTTTACCATTCCTTAGATATCTGTTAACACACCCTGCCCTCCACCCAGTCACCAAGTGTTCTTCCCCACTGTCCAGGGGGCTCCACCACCATGCACCCCCACCCGCCGCAGTCCCTTTTGGTCACCTCAGTTCTGTTGCAGATGTTCCAGGGTTGGTTATGTTTCATCTGTTCCTTTGTTTTGTCTGTTCACATTCCACCCGTGAGTGAGGTCATCTGGTGTCTGTCTTTCTTCTTTTGACTTGTTTCACTGAGCATCATCCCCTCTGGTTCCATCCATGTTGATTCAAATGACAGGGTTTCCTCTCTTCTCAGGACTGTGCAGTGTCCATTGTGCATATGGACCACATCTTCTTCATCCATTCATCTGACGTTGGGCACTTAGGTAATTTCCAGTTCTTAGCTATCGTGAATAGGGCTGCAGTAAACATGGGGATGCCTGCATCTCTGCGGATGGGGGCTTTTGTCATTATATTTTTATTAAGCTCGTTGAAATTTTTTAAATCTGAAGCTACTCCTCCACAAAACCTTCTGAAACCTGCCAGCAGATAACAGATCACTAACACTAGTGAATGATCCCAGCAACCAGCCCAGAGTCGGGCTTTGTGCGGGTGGTAATCACAGCCTCTTCAGACGATGGGCGAGTTGTCCCAAGATCATGTACTGGGAGCTGTGCATCCGGGGTTTGGCCTCCTGCATTCACCTTTGAGCTGCTCTGCCTGGAACAAGACAGTGAGCCCCACTCAGCTGGCCTCCCATTCATCGAAGAAGTCCTGTTTGAGAGGAGGGCGCTGCTGTCTCTCCAAGCTGCACAAAGCTCAGCGGGTGGCCTTTGGGAAGAACCCCAACTGGGAAAGATGACCATGTTCTGCTAGGGGTCTCAGGGAGGAGCACACCTTGGCTTATGCCCCCTTCTTCCACCAGTGGAAAAACAAGGCAGTATGAGCTGTGTGTGTTCCCAGATCCTAAGTTTCTTGTCACCCCTGCCAGCAATCAGAGAAGGCCAAGGGTCACCATTTCCTGGAAGAGATGTTGGCCTGCCCCCGGCCCTCGGAGTGAATGACTCTTTGTTCTCAGATTGAGAATGAGCTGGTCTGTGGGTGGCAAAGGTACATTGTCTTCTGCCTTGGCAGAGAGGATTATGGATGCCTTGGAAAAGAATGCCTTCGCCTCTTCTTGGACTGTGTTATGGGCATTTCCACGGAGCGGCCTCTGAGTAGCCGGGAGTCACTGTGGAGGCAGTTGGCTTGGAATCTAGGATTCAGGCCTGATTCCTTCCGTTGGCTGGGATCAGGGCAGCATGCCTGGGAGGCCGAGTCAGGTCTGCACCGTTGGCTGAGCCCGTGTTGGACACATCATCACTGCACCAAGTGGAGAGCCAGGGAAGGGCTCTGGACACCTTACAGCCCCCTGCTCTTCACCCAGGAGCACTTGTTCCCCAGGGAACATTCGGTCATCACAGTTGGGAGAGGGTGCTACTGGCATCTAGTGAGCAGAGGCCGGGGATGCTCCCACCCCCGCTACAGCACACAGGACGCCCCCACAGCGAAGAATCACCCTGCCCACAATGTCACGGAGCCGAGGCTGAAGCCCCTACTATAGGCCAGGTCACCACTCCCATTGGCAGATGAGCATCTGAAATCCAGGTGGGTGAAGCCACTTGAGAAAGGTTTTTCAAGGCGATTCCAGAAGCCAGGTGGTGTGACTTCAATGGTTTGAACGAGCTGCTTACCCAGAAAGAGGATGCAATTCCAGGCCGGCGCCGACCAAGCGGGGACCTTCTCCCGACATCGGCGCCACGTCCTTGACGCTGGCCCGCGTCCTCTGAAGTTGCCGATGGGCAGTGAGGGCCCACCACAGAGGAAAGGCCCAGGGCAGCCTTCAGCTTTGTTTTTATCTCAGGCACACAAGTCATGACCACAAGGGTTACTCACCAAAGTATGTGTGTGACAAGCGTGGTGCCGGACTTGCTCGCTCATGGCCCTTTGAGGACTCGACTGCGGCCTCTCCCTCCTCTGTTCTCGTCCTGCCACGTCTCCGCGACTGTGCCTCTTTGGCTCTTAGGCTCCCTCAGTCTCCTCATCTGTGAAATGGTCCTAATAATGCCAGATTGCCTGCTTGCCTGGAGGGGAGGGGATATGTGATAAAGTGCAAGAATGTAAGGAAAAGGTGCTTTGAAAACAGCTCTGTCACCATACATGGGGCCATCTTCTCTGGCTTCAGCAGGTCTGAAGAGCCTCTGGGTAGAACCTCTTGCCTCTTCACCCGGACCAGGGCCGCCCGTACTTGTTCTATGGTGTATCTGATGGTGGCGGTGCAGCTGACGACAAGTGCCAAACAAACGGAAGATGGCGAGATGTACCCGGAAGGGCAGGCGAGGGGAGGAGAGGCGCTAACTGCCAGAGGAGCAAGGAAGTGGAGCAGCTACCAGAATGACATTGCTGAGCTGAGGCTCAGCCTTTTATGTGGGGAGCTGGGACGTCGTGCATCTGGCAGCTGAGGGGGGCGGTACCTGCCGTGGGGCTCAGCACCTCTAAACCTGCCCCTGTCACCTGTCTCTCCTCCTGCCTCTCCTCCAGGCACTGCTCCTTCCAGGCAGTGTGTGTGTGTGTGTGTGTGTGTGTGTGTGTGTGTGTGTGTGTCTCTCTCTCACACACACACACACACATACACACACACAGTCTCAGCTGACAAGGAGCTCGTGAATTCTAAGTCTTCATCTAGGGCCACTTAGCAGTTATGACTCAGCCATGTCAGGATCCAGCGCCTGTCTGCCTGTCCTGGCTATCACCACATTGTCCCCACTAAGACTCTCAGACAGGACAGGGCCCCGTGCCTGGTGACCTTCCAGCAAACCATTGGTGTGACCTTTGGAGGAAAGAGCTCTTCTTAAAAGCAAAGTGGAAAGAGTGGAATGTTTACTAGTAGAATGCAAATTGGAGGCATAACTTCAGGGTACTTGCAGACCCTTTGTGAAGCTGGTCTAAGAAGCTCAGCTGAAGACCACTCTCAGTGAGGTGTGAGTAGACCACCTTTTTCTGTAAACACTAGGCTTGGGGGTCCATCTAGTCTCGGTTGCAGCTACTCAACTGGGCTAATACAGCAAGAAAGAGGCCATGGCCATATGTCAACAAATGTGTCCCAATAAAACTTTATTTATAAAAACAAGTAGTGGGCCAGGTTTGGCCCGCAGGTCAGGGTTTGTCAACAGCTGGCCCAGGCTGATCTTGACTCCCTCTTCTAAATGACTACAGCTGTTAAGATAGCCTCTCCCTGACTGGGCACCCGTGAAGCTTCTAGCAACTGTGAAGGGCCCCCGGGTAGGGGAGCGAGCCGTCCAGCATCTGCTGGGTATCAACTAAGTCGTGGGGCTCTGGGCACCTAACGTGACCTAACCGGGTCATGAGCATCTCGCAACAAAAACGAGCTCGTCACTCTCAGTCAACCTCCACAGACTCTCCATGGTGCAGGCCTCCTTCCTTTTTGTTTTATGGTTTCCCGGTGTTTGTACAAAAGGCACATGCAGAGTTCAGGGTCTTGGAGGCGGGAGTCACAGAACTCATTTACCTGGCCGCTACTGGATTAGCGTCCGAAGGCAGGGTCCCTGTGGGACCAGGACAGCCCCAGGACTTAGCACATAGTAGCTCTGAGCAGGTGAATGGAGGAGCAATTGGATGATGATAAATCAGGACGATGATGGTGGGCTCAAGCGGTGCCCCCAGAGTTTTTCCTGTGTGTCACCACTTGGTCACTTGTCAACAGCACCGTGCTGTTCTAAGGTTGGCGAGCGGGGACCTTGTGGGCAGCCATGCGCTGCACCCGGGTGGAAACAGGCCGGGCGGGTCTGGGAGGGTAGCAAAGGCAGGAACAGAGAAAGGGCGACCAGCTCCTGAGAGAGAGGAGTGCTGCAGATAACAAGGCCTTGCCTTGAGGAGCCCAACAAAGAGGGCTGTTTGGGCAGAAACAAGGGGAGATGTGTTCTGCCGTCGTCGCCACCAGAGCATAATTAATGACACCAGGCAGGGGCCTGCTGTGCTGCTCCTGCCTGGGCCCCCAGCTCCCCGCTTGCGCCGGGAGAAGCCGTGGCTGCCCCTGCCATAGACTTCAACCCAATTCATCATGTCCCTTCCCTAATTAGGCACGGGAATGACGGAGACGATTATTAATAATGCATGGGGCTTTTCGTGCCCCCCAGGAGCCGAGCCTGAGAACAGTGTCCTTGAGGATAAGCAGCCACGCTGCCACCACGCTGGGCTCCATGCCCAGGACGCCGGGCAGAAGTAAATAAGGCAGAGCAGCGAGTGTTGCTGAAGTGGGCAGCAGGCTGGCAGTCATGGATGGAAGGGCCGGAGCCCCTCACCGGGGGGCAGCGGCCTGTGTCTCTGGACTTCCCTGTTAGCCTAGACAGGGCCTTGGCCACCCACATGGGACCTTTCCATAGGACTATCCCTTCCCCCATCCTGTAGGTCTCAGCTTATGTGTCCCCTCCTCAAAGAGGCGTCCCAGAGGCCTGGGATGACAATGATATCCCCCCCGCCGCCCCGTGTCGCCCTGTCTCTGTTTCTTCAAGGCGCAGCTGATTCTGGATTTGCGGGCTGGCCTGCTTTTTGTGGGTGTTGTGGCTGCCGGGGGCCCTGACCGTGCACCCCTGACACCCGCGCTCGGCTGGCACCCCACACGCCGGCCACGTGGGCCCGTCCGCCTCAGCCCCAGGTAGCTGGGGTGGCTACACAAAACAGTGACCTTGAACTGAACTCTGCCATAACCTTGAACCTCCGCAGCTCTTCACATGGCCCCTCCCCAGCCCACGCGCCCCTGCCGTCTTGGAACCCCAGCTCACAGCTCTCTGCTCCTCTGTCACTCCCAGCCCCTCGCCGAGACTGTGGGCACACCCCGAAGGAAGCTCCCACCGCGTCCCACCGGCCACCCACCGCACGCTCCCCGCACCATTCCTGCGTCAGGCCGTCCCGCTCCTGGGCCTGCCCCGGCAGCCCCCACTCATTCGTCTCCCGTCCTCTCTGGCCGCCCCTCCTCCCCGAGCTGTGGCTCCAAGCTGCTGCCCGCTCTTTGCAGCAGAGATCCACTGAGCTGTGCGTGCGTACTGCACCAGCCCCCGCCTCCCGAGATGCCCTCACGCACCACTCCCCTCACACCGCCTCTGATGGTCAGCGGGAGCCGCCATGCCTCTCCTTCCCGTACTTGGTTCTCAGCCTCATGACGCTTGCCCGTCAGCCTCCAGGGAGACAGCTGACCTCCTCGTCCCCCGTGAAGTCTGTCCCTGGCTTAGCTGCAGGACATCGTCTTGGCCTGTCCCCACTGGCCTCCTTTGCCGCCTCCTCCTCTGCTCCTGGGCGTCTCGCCGTGGAGGTGCCCGGGCCCAGGCCTTCACCCTCTGCTCTGCTCTGTCCACACTGCCTCACTGGGTGACCTCGTCCAGTCTCAGGGCTGGTGCTGATAACTCCCAGCCCTCACTCCTGAACTCAGGCTCCACCTGCGTGCTCACCCTCTCCGTGGGGTGTGTGACGGGAGTTTCAGCAACCTGCGGGCTGCACACCTGCAGTCTGCCGCCCCAGTCTGCCCTCCAGGAGATTGCAGCTCCATCCGCCCCGCCGCGCAGCCCCAAATCCTCAGCGTCACTCCCGACTCTTCTGTCTCACACCCCACATCCAGTTTTCATGAACTCTGCCTCCTGGCCACACCCACGTCTGCCTTTGCTCAGCAGTCCACCCTGACCCCCCTCGGAGCCACTGTCCCCACTGTCCCACTGTCTCTCCTGGGCCGTCAGCAATATCCTCCCATCTTCCCAGCCTCCCCACAGCTGGGAAGCATCCTCACAGGCCCACTGTCCCAATGGGCGTCCCCTCACCACCGCTCTCTCCGGGATCCCCAAGGGCTCCTCCTTTCTCAGCGTGAAAACCATGCCCCATCCTGGCCTCCGAGGGTCTTTGTGAAAAGACCGCCAGTTAGGCGAGTGAGGCAGTGTTCTGAGGGTACCGGTGTGGGGTAGCGGCCGCCATCTGTCGGGCAGACTCTGGGCAACTGCAACTCGTGGCAGTCAGTCCACTATGTTTTTAGGGGGAGGCAGAGGCCACAGCCAGGGTCTGGCAGGACTGCACCCAGACCCCTGACCTCCTCAGCACGTCCTTACATATGATCGGGGGAGCCGGCGTGCACAGGAGACACGGCCTTGACCGGGAGGAACAGAGGGACAGCGAGGAGGGTGGAAGGAATCTGCTTCCTGCAAGACCTCCTTCGAGGACGGGAGTGAGAGCCGTGTTCTGTGTTTGGACGTCAGCTCTGCGTCGTGAGATGGAGGCTCTGGATCCGGCCCTGGAGGCAGCGGGGCTGGGACACAGGCATGTAGCGGGCTGGCGACCGCCCCTGACGCTCAAAGCCGCCAGTGATTCACGCAGCCTGGGATTCCTGAAGGATTTCCTGACTGATGTGTGGAGTGAACACACTCAGCTGGCCTTGCCCACCCGCCGAGGATGCAGCCCGCCCTTGTCCTCGGCCTCCGGCTCCTCGGAGCCCCACTCCCAGCTGTCAGGGCGCACACCCTGGCGCGGGCTTGTCAGGGGCCGTGAAGCATCGTCGGGTCTCCTGCAACGGGCTGACATCCCCAGACCGTTGTCCCAAGGCACATCCCCCTCCGCCTTTGTTATGGGAACAGATGGCCTGGCCTTGGCCACACTGCCAGGGACCTACTAGGACGGCTCTGGGTGACCATGCAGGGCACCGGGAGCAGAGGCTACAGGGTCACACCACCCTCCGTGGGTGGTCTCCTGGTGGGGTCAGGCTCTTTCTGCTCCCTCTCACCCACACAAAGGGTCCTGGGGAACCGTCCTGCACGGCGAGAACTGGGCACACACCTACGACTCAGATGCACAAATGGATTAAGCTCAGGAGCAGTGACGTGTCACCTGGAGCACCTGGGGCAGAGCCTATGTCATGACGCTTGTTACACAGGAGGCCCTGAGGCTCAGAAGACCCTGGTCCTCGGGCCTCTCAGCCCCGCTGGTGTCCTGTTCCCCAGCACCGTGAGATCACCGGGTCTCCAAGTCCTTCAAGGACTGATGGCCTTTCCCCTGTGGACGCCTGTTTCCCCAGCCAGGCCCTGATGGGCTGCGTGATGTGGCCCGAGGAGGAGGGGTGGGCAGGCCCGCCCCCCACAGAGCCCATTGTCTCCCCAGCACAAGGGCTGACTCAGGACCAGTGCTCTCCATTCATGGGCACTGGGCGTCCACGGGGAGGCCCGTGCCAGGGGCCTGTGCCAGCGTGGGTGTGGGGCTGCTCGATCCATGCTAGCCCGAAGGTGCCCGGCCGAGTGGGTGGTCAGACAGAGAACCATAAATACACGCTCAGACGCTTGATGCAAACCTTGCAACAAGGCCCGATTCGAGAGGGAAAGGGGTCTCCATGGAGTTGCTCCAGACGAGAGCGACAAGGGTCTGCTGCTCCCACCCCTCTCCACCAAGGAGAATGGGACCCAGGCTCAGGGTGCAGCAGAGACATCCTCCCGATAGGGAAGGCGCCTGTCGCCGAGCACGGTTCTTGGGCACTGGACGTCAGGCGGGTCCACAGGTCTGTCCCAGGGCTGCCCTGCTCCTCGATGACGGTTCAGATGGGCATTCTGGAGCTGCTCCCACATCCGCTTTGTTTCCAGACACTTGGGGGACCACTTGACTCTTTTCCATTTCTTTTCCAGCCCTTGTTGCAATACGTAATTGCACTTTTGCAAATGGTTTACGTGGTGGGTACACAGGGGTGGATTTTCTTTTGTGCCGTCCGCTTCCTCCACTCTTCTCGAAGTTCCCTGGGGAAGAGACCTTGTCTGTCTTGTTGGCTCCCAGACTCAGCTCTGTGTCCCCAGCCCTGCGGCTTCTCCCTCCCCTCCGGGGCGGCTGTTGGAAAGTCCCCAGGCAGGAAGCTGGGGCAGCGTACAATTTACTCTTTGTTTCTTGCTTTCGGGGACCACAGCCTCTGGTTCCCTCGCTGTCCACCCTGCTTTTGTGTATCTGCTGTGCTTTGGGGTGTTTCAGGTTGCAGGGGGGCGGAACACATTTGGCTCTTGTAAGTCCATCTTGACTGGAAGCAGATGTTCTGCGTATAACTTTTCATAGTGGGAAAAGAAAGCAGCTCCTGTGAAAGATGGAACAAAGCTGGGCCTCGGCGGTGGAGGAGGGGGCGGTCCTAAAGCACCCCCTCTGATGGCCAGCTCATCTCCTTACAGGCACCAGGAGTGTCTCACAAAGACAGTAGAGCCTCACTGAGTCTCAGACAACGGGGCGCTGAGGACCCCCGAAAGTCGCAGCAGCTCCGCCTTCCCACTGTGGTTGCAGACTGTCAGCAGGAGAGGGGATGTGGTGGGGGCCACGGGGCGCAGTCGCATCCAGGCCTTCACTCGGAGGCTTCAGCCTCCTCTGTCTGACCACCGGCCTCTCACAAGGCATGGACGTCCCCCTGAACCCTCTGCTCAGTCATCGTGCATATTAGCAACTCATGCAACTCGCTGCTCCTCTTGGGGTCTGCTGGCTCCTTGAGCCAGGTGGTGGGTCTTGGCCAGTTCTGGAATGATCTGCGGGCGCTGGCACCAGACATGTAAAGGTACCGTATACGTCTAGCTCATCTTCATACGCCCAGCACAGAGGGTGCTTATTAACCGGTGGACGCATGCAGGCACGAACGCGTACCTTCACAGTCTATCTTCTTGAATATGAAGCATCAGTCTGCCCACTTGGGAAACTGTCTTTTCACATCTGGCCACGCCTAGAGGGAAGGAAGGCCTGGTGGGGCAGACTCAGCCTGTAACCCCAAGGTGGGAGTCAAACCAGGTCCCTGGGAAAGGCGCTTGCTGGTCTGGAGTCACAGCAGGACACCTTTCAGGTTTCCTGGTCTCCTTTCTAATGAAAAAGAAGGGCCCCAGCAAGGATAAGTAAGGATGCATTCTTCGAGTACAATAGCTGCTTTCTTAGTGAAATCCAAAATTAAGTGTAGTCCCACAGACTGCTTCCCGTCCCCCCCTTCTGTCACTCTGTGTGATCCTTGGGGAGATTCCTACACGCAGGTGGCATGGGCGGCATGGAGTGGGAGAGTCTACAGAAGGGCCCTCTCAAAGACATCTTCCCGCTTTCAGGGTCAATTGGGTTTGGAAAAGGTAAGCGAGAAGGAAGTCCCCTCACTACCAGAGGCTGTAAAGAAAGAAGAGCAAAGCAGTCGTTCTGAAATTCCGTGTCCAAGTCCAAGCCAGCTTCTGAATTGGCCCTTCTGTTCTCGGTTGATGGGATTCCTCGGTGAGCTCTGCCGGCATTTTCAAGGGCGAGTTCTCCCTTGTGTGGGAATATCCAGGTCACTGTCATCACTAAGATCCCAACTCCAGGACTGCTTCCAACCAAAGGCAGCCCCCACAGTTCCAGGCGCCCCTAGCAGGGGCTGCCCCTGGCTGAGACCATGGCGAGCTGAGTGCCCACCCTCAGGAGTGCGGGGCAGCCTGTGGGCCATTGGCAGGCAGGGAGGGGTCTCCCTTCCCTGTATCTGGTTAATCTCTGTCTCTCCGGCCTGACTGCTGCTGTGGAAATGTCCGGGCCTGGGACCTGTGCCGAGTCCCTCTAGGGAACATCAGCGGAGCCAACTACACTCCAAAATGAGGAATTTGGGGGAAGGATTTTCGGGTTGACATTTCATCCCCTGCAAAAGCCCTTGAAGAGGTTCCTCGTGGGGAAAATGAAAGCCCTTCGGGATCACCTTTCTCTCTAGAGATTGTTCCAATTTTGAATTCCGCGGTCTGCATCACTTCAGCGCTGGTAAAGGCCTGATCTTGGCGGTGTCGAGAATGGCCGCATGGCTCCATGGCATCGCTGTGACCGCTCGTTGATGAGGAAGCATTTCTGAGTGCTGGTCTCCGTGACCTGAGGTCCAGCCCCGGGGTCTGGCCTTTGTTGATGGCCTTTAGCACCTGTTCCCTGGGGCGCACATGACGGCTTCCCACATCTCTTCATCCAGCCACACGGTGTCACCTGTGATGACAGTTGGGACCCCTGCCGTCCGCTCTCCCTGCCTTTTTGTTCTGAAAGGGAGAGTACAAGAGTGCAAGCGCTTGGGCAGAGCCGGGGCAGGGTCTTGTGAGGTGTCTGTACACACGCCTGGGAGCCAGCCAGGCACGCCCGGGTGTTCCCTGGAGACACAGAGAAGCGTGTCGTGCTGCGATTTGTGTGCAGATGTGCAGAGCAGCCTTGCTCACCAAAGTCAAAATCCAGAAACAGCCTCAGTGTCTGTCGACAGCTCAGCCGATCGCGGTGCGTTCAGAGAAGGGAACGCTGCTCGCCAGTGAAAAAGGACTGCTACGCGGGCCGGGCCTCCACAGCCGCGTGTTAAGCAGAGGAAGCAGCTTTGTAAAAACGCGCTGCCTGACTCCATGTATAGGGATGTCAAGAGTGAGCAAACCGCACCGGTCATTTCAGAAAGCAGAATGCTGGATGGTGGCCTGCCGCGTGAGTGTTGTCGAGAAAGAGGCACAGGGGAGCCTCCTGGGGTGAGAGACGTAGTCTGTCCTGACAGCATGTGGGTTACGCTGGCGCATGAATTCGCCACCGTGGAGCAGATGGCACATTGAGACGGCTGCGTCTTAGTCTATGTCGGTGACACCTAGATGATCACGTGGCGGCAGTAATGATAAGGAAGCCACCCCTGGTGTCCTTCGGGAAGCCACGTATTGTCCACGTGCTGTGGGGCTCCTCGAGTTACCAGATATTACGTGGACAGCATCTGGCATCTAATTTTTATTCTTTTGCCTCTATTCGCATGTCTTGAAGACCTGTCCTTGTGTCTGCCTGTCTGTCTGTCCATCCCTCCCTGCCACCTTCACTACCCTCCCCTCTTCCTCCCTTCCCGCCTCTCCCCTCTCCTGGGCGCGTCTTTCCAGTTGCATCCAGGTCTCCCCAGAGCCTCCCTGACTTTGCTGCAGACACAGCCCCACAGCTCATGCCACCAGAGGAGGACAGCTGGCCCCCAAGGGTTCCGTGGACTATGACAGGGGAGCCATGTAGCACCTAGGTCTGTCTATCGATGACAGACTTCTGCAAGTTTTGGGCACCCCATGCAAGGGCCCCATGCAAGCTAAGAGCATTGCAGGGACCCGCCACTTGGGCCAAACCCCAAAAAGGAGAAAACTTGCCTCTTGTAAGAAATTCGCTTAGGAGCCGACCTTGACGGGCCTGCCTTTCTCTCCCTCCTTCCCAGCACGGCCTGTGAGCTCTGCTCCCACCCCCACCGTCAGGGGAAGCGGATTTAATGCCTCAACTGAGAGAATGAGATGTTCTGTTATTTTTCACGGGAATTAAACCTGACCCTGCTGTCAGTTAGCTCATGCCAAGGAAGGATGGATGGCCTGGGGCTGGGCGCTTAACCTCTGCTCGGAGCACGCAGTCTGGCTGCAGGCCAGCCATGATGTCACCTGCCGCCGGGTGGGAGTGGGGGCGGGGACAGCAGGAAAGGTCTGGCCTTCATTCCCAGCAACGGATGGCGGTGAGGCCCCCACGACCACCCCACCCCTGACACTGGTCAGGACCTCCGCACCCAGGAAGACTCAGGCCTCTCCTGTCTCTTTCAGCTCCCAACTCTACCTCGTGTCCTGCCGAGGAAAGCTGGTGGTCAGGGCTGGTGATCATCATCGCAGTATGCTGTGCCTCCCTGGTCTTTCTGACTGTGCTTGTCATCATTTGCTACAAAGCCATAAAGAGGTGAGTGTCCACTGGCTCTGTGCCCGATGTGACGCCTGTAAGAAGTGGAAAGACTAGAATGATACCCATCTCCCTGCACCCTGATGTAAGAGCCACCACAATGTGGCTAATATTGGCTACATCTCTCTCCTTTTTCTTGGCTGAAATCACGTTAAACGTGGATCTTAACATTCTGCCTCTTTCATCTGTAGGGAGTCCAGTTCAGCAAGCATTTGATGAGCCCTGATTTCATGTCAGGCTCAGGGAAGTATAAAGTGAGCCTACCTGTAAGTCACAGGCCCCTCCGAGGGGAGCTCACTCTAAGTCTGGAGGATGGAAATAAAATGTGCAGGGTGAGTGGTGGGGCCCCTGGAGGAAGATGCTGTGCTGGTTTGGGGTGTGAACTGGATTTTGAAGTGAGTCTTAATTTAGACTCCAGTTCCAGCTGTGTGGCCATGAGGAAATAAATCATTTTAGCTCTCTGGCCCTCAGCTTCCCTATCTGTAAAATGGGGAGAAAGAATAACAATGCCACACTGTTGTGAGGAGTGATGAGAAGCCTTCTATAAACAGCGCGTGCACTGTGTAGACTCTACTGTGCCTGGCAGGCAGGCAGTCTCACCAGTGCGCTCCAGCCTCCATTGGTTCAGCAGTCACAGAGGAAGGTGTGATGCTTGTCCTGGGGGAGGGGACAAGTTTCGATGCCTCAGAGGTGTTCAGTGAAGATGACACCTCACCTGGGTTTTGAAAGATGACATTTCTGAAAATGTAGACGCCCTACTCACTAAGGAAGTCATTAAGCAGTATTTTTTTCTAATTGGAAAAAAATCCATGATGCTTAAAAACAGTAAATTCTAAGGAAACTAACCTATTTGATAATATGGCTGAATTAGAAGGGAATCTTCATTTTCTCACAGTACATACGATGGGATTGCAAAAGATAGAAACAGTTGTCAGAGGCAGTAGACAAAAAATCCTTTGACTCCACTGTAGCTGGACTAAATCGGGGTGAAGCAAGGCTAACGAAATTTAAGGGCAATTGATGGATAACATTTCTGAGATATTTTTGAATATAGGTCAGTGGTTGGTTTCAGTATCTGGAAGACTCCTTCCGTGTTTTGAAACTACAAACATGGAGAAAAGGCTCACTACCCGTGTTTACATGTGACATGCATTGTATATTTGACCTCTTGATAACTGTTTTCGTCCGCGGATGAAAAGTTTACCTATTCAATAATTGGTTTTGTTTTCGAGCGGTCCTATAATGGAAGCAGTTCCCACTATTTGGAGAGAACACTCGCGTTTACATTATAGAAAGCATTTATCATCTGTTTGGTCCTTAATACAATTTAAATTCACACAGATTTATCTTCGTTAAGACATAAGTGCCAAATGCAAATTGTTTTGCTTAAAGAATTTTCTATCAAACTACTAAAATAAATAGAGTGTCCCCATGGGGTCATGACCGCTCCAAATGGCACACCATCTCTTCTCAGGGACACTGGCTGTCATTTCTGTAACCACCATCACACTTTGACCTTCAAAGTGGATAGCACAGACCACCCCACTGTTGAGTTGGGGGTCTGCCCACCAGATGCTTATTGTCTAGCCAGGCGGGCCCTGTCCAAGGCCCTCCTCTGGCCGGGTAGGCCTGGGTGTGAATGGCACCCCCTGGAGTTACCACCCAGCAGCTCCAGCTGGGTCCCTCAATTTTCAAGCTAATCAGGCTTCTCGCATATCACGGGGACCTTGGGGGAAGAGTCAAAAGACAAACAAACATGTTGCAGAAACACCACAGGGTCATAGAGATTGTTAATACATGTTTAAAGAAGCTTTAATTCCCTAAGGCCCAGTTAGAGGAGGCTGTATAGAGAGCAATCAACACCTAAAATATTTAGCTTTACCCTTTTAATCAAGTATTCTATGTGATTTCACTGTAATCATTCAAAAGAGGAAGAGTGAAAAACCAAAGTAACAGACGACACAGGCAAGGGGCGAAGGGTCGTGTCAAGCCAACAGCCTGGGAGCGTCCTGATGGCAGAGGAAGCAGGACCAAGAGGGACAGGGCCCAGATGCCCTCAAGCCTCACGCTGAGAGGCAGTGTCCAGAAACAGTGATTCATAGGTAAACAAGTGAGTGAATGTAGTTAAGCGGCTTCTCAGCCAAGTTCCGGCCTCCTCTCCTCACTAGCATTTCTCAGTTCATCGTCACTGACTCTACCAGTCAGCTCCGTTTCACAGACGGAGAAACTGAGGTTCAGCTGCCGCTCACGGCAGAACCAGGAGCAAGGGGAACTTGTCAGGAGAACGAACTGGGGCTACTCTCAGCTGGCACTGCCGGCCAGCTGTGCCGTGCTGCTTTGGTTTTGGCAGGGCTTGGGGGGTGTCCCCAGAAGGTCATGGCTACGCCCTTCTGGCTGAGGGTCTCCCGTTAGCCCTTCATCCCCTTCCAAGATTTAAGGCTTACTTCCTGGGTCTGGCAGACTCCTGCAAAGGAGCAGAACACCCTCCAGAGGGCTCGGTTGATTCCTTCCAGGGGTGTAGATGTGGGCATGGATCCTTTCCTCCACGGGTGTGGGCGGAGCTATCACTAGGGCATGGGCGGAGCTATCACGGGGTGGGGGCGGAGCTATCACTGGGGTTGGGGCGGGGCTATCTCCAATGATATAGGCGGATTATGGCCAGGGGTGTGGGTGGTGCTATCTCTGGGCATGCGGGTAGAGCGATCTCCAGGGGTGTGGGCAAAACTTTCTCTGGGGGTATGGGTGGGTCCAGGGATCAAATGAAGCTGGTGAAGCGCTCTAGGCCCAAGATAAGAGCAAGGTGAGGAAATAGTAGTGGGGAACCAGGAGGGCCCTGAAACTCACATGGTCAGCGGGAGCCCGGCCGCCTTCCTCTGGGTCAAGACCCAACCCCTGCTTTCCAGAGCCTCACAATTCCACAGCCATCCCAGGCACGTGAGGACAGACATCCAAGGACAGGAGGGGCTGAAATGAGGTCAGCATTCCCAGAGCCCATCGGACAGAGCTTTAGCTAGAGGGAAGCCTAACCCCTGGGGAGAAAGAGGAGGGGACTGCAGATGCTACAACTCTGCCTCCCGCCACATCCCCCGGGCTGACCTCTGCTGGGGCCTGTAAAAGATAGCATCGTGCAAGCCAGCAGTCCGTCTGCATTTCTCTCTAGAGTCAGTGAAGGATTTCTTGTTCTTAGCCAATGCTTTCAGTTAATAATTTATCTGAAACATACCTTTGCTCTCCAGAAACAAGACTATTTCATGTCACCGTAAAACCACAAAAAGGAAGACTCGGTGATAAACCTTGCTTGTTCAGAACTCAGTGTGGAGTCCTAGGGGAGGATTTGCCGGAGATCTTTGTGAATGGTCTCCACTCAGCCTTTGGAGCCAGATTGCTGGGAGGATGGTTCTAGAATCAGCAGGAGTAGGAACGAAGCGAGTCCAGAGATGCCATCTTGGCTTGACCTCTGCAGGGGTGGGAGGGTACTGAGGATCTACCCTCACCCGTGGGGTCTATTCGTACTTCCCACACAGCCCCCGATGTGCCCCAAGACCCCACTCTGCCATGCCACACAGTGCCCAGGAGGCTTCGAGGTTGGGGGAGTCCAGACTGGGGTCCTAAGAGGTTTCTTGAAGCCGGTGGGTGTTCACCAGGCCAGAGCGCTGAGGAGGGGCATTGCTCACAGCGGGACCAGCTGTGCAGCAGCCCATGAGTCCCAGCAGCTAACCCAGACCCTGGAGGGAGCCACAGGAGCCAGAGCCCTGTGCCATCAGGGGCCTCGTTCCCCTGAGTTTGCTGCAAACCGTGTCTTTGTGCACAGACACAGGCTGGTCGGGCCCCAAAGTCCTTCAGTCTTCTGAACCCTCGTGCCCCTCCCCGCCCTGCCCTGGCATGCACTTCTTGTCAGACAGTAGGAGTGTTCACAGAACCCAGGAGGGGGACTCAAGTCCCCCACATTCTGTGCCCAGCCCAGCCCAGCCAGTGTCACTGAACCTCAGTTTTCCTAATCTGAAAAATGGGGTCTCTCAAGTTTCCTGGTCCCAAGATGGCAGGAAGACTAGGTCGTTCCACCCTCACACATAGAATGCGCCCAAAATGCCTGCCGGGGACTGGGCTGGGGCCAGGGCCAGCGCACACCCCTGGGGGAGACGTGGCTATTAACCTGATCACCCCCAAGCACCACGCACCACCATCAGAGAGGAGTGTCTGAGGGAAGACCAGGCCTCTGAGTGAGACAACACAGGCCTCCTGGTCTGGGGAGAGCCGTTGGGACAAAGCTCCAGGGCACAGTGTGCTCCTGCCCGCAGAGACCCTGACCCGGGGAGGAGCCCGCAGGTCTGGGACCTTCAAGAATGAGGGCTTTCTCCTAGTTCACAGCTGCTCTGGTGGTGACACCGTCAGCCTCAGATCGTGTTGAGGAGAGATGATGCCCGCCTCCTCCCTGGGGCCACCCTCACCCCTGGACACATGAAGGGCACCTTGCCCCCTTGGGCCACCCAGTGCACGAGTGCTTGACCTTCTGCCTTCGATTTGCCATGAAGCCACTTGACAGTCGTTTGCTGCAAATTTGCAGAGTATTGGCTGAAAGAGCAATAAAAGACCGAACACCTAGGCCGTTCCTGCCGATGGCTCGTTGCAGACAGTCAGCGAGTGCAGCTCCGGCCAGTGCGAGCGCAGTGCACCTACTGTGTTATCGCTGGGCTCTGGACGTGGCAGCCTTTTGGGGTAGAGCCACTCTGGGCAGAACAGGCACGAACGCCCTGTCTCCTGGCTGGCGCTGGGCCGCTCGTGAGCCAGTGCAGATCCTCGCACCCTCAGCCTCCTGTGTGCAGGGGCAGACTAGCGAGGACCTGGTGCGGGGACAGCGGACCGAGTGCCTTCCCTGCCAGCCGAGGAAGCAGACCGGCAGCGGTTGATCTGGGAGGTACCCCGAAAGCCCACGAGTGCTCCCAGAGGGGCAGGAAGGGAAGGCTCTGGGCGAAGAAATGGGGGCTCACGTGCCTTCTGTGGGGCCGTTATAGTTAGAAGCATAGGTCCGGCTGCGTCCATTCATTGCCACCTTTTAGTTTAATTTTCATTTCTATCAAAGTAATATATGCCTGTTCTTTAAAATGCCAAAGGTGCCCCAGCTGATTGAGAAAAGCCATAGCTCCCGACTTTCCCTTTTCTCCCCCAAGTCTTGTTCTTGACAGGCTTTTGACTGTTAGCTGCTTCTTCCTATTCAGAGTCTCTTGCAGTGTTAAGCATTGTGTGGACTTCCCACAAGGCTCAGCTCGCTAACACTGCCCACTGATAGACCAACGCTTCCTCTCTTCCCCCCTCTACCTGTGGGCTCCTCCAAGGTGTGCGTGGGGGTTGTGCAAGTGTGCGTGTGTGTGCGTGTGCGCACGCACTTCCATGGGTGCGTGAGACAGGGAGCGAGCAGCCCTCCTTCTCAGGCTTCTTACAATTCCCTCTGCAGAGCAGGAGACGGAGGGTAGAACCTGTCACATTATAGTCAGCAAGGCCCACGAGGGCTGCCCGGCTCCTGGTACCCCCGCCTGGCTCTGTGGGTGGGTCTGCTTCCAGGCCCGGGCAGGCATGGGGGAGACGGCTAAGGTGGAAGAGCCCACTCTCCCTGAGCAGGACTCCTGGACGCGGTCACAGAAAAACTCACTCCCCTTTCTCTTGGTTTTAGGACCCAGGCCATGTAGGGAGCTGCTGTGGAAAGGCCTGTCTTTGGTTTAGGGGACCAGCCCCAGTAGCCTTTCCAGAGCCCCCGGGGCGCACTAGGTAGGAATCTGCAGCCCAGAGACACTGGCTGTCAGGGGCCAACGGGAGCAGAGCCCCACAGCTCCTTTCCAGCAGCAGTGCTGAGAGCTAACACTTAGGAGCACTCACTGTACGCCAGCTGCTCCTCTAAGAGCCTGACACCCATTAACTTGCTTAATCCTCCCCACGAGCCTGTGAAATGGGCACCGTGGCCATGCCCATTCTATAGGCCGGGAAACTGAGGCGTAGAGAGGCTGCGTGACTGGCCAAGTTCACACAACTGGAAGTGGTGGAGCAGGGTTTTCTGAGCCGAGACGCCTGCCTGACAGCCTCTGTGCAGTGTTACCCGCAGGGCTGTGCTTGACCGTGCCGTGGAAGGACAGACTGGGGTGCCAGAGCCACCTCCTGCTGCAGGGAAATCTCTAGCTTCCACGGGGCTCCAGCGAGTCCCAGAATGGTTTGGGGAGTGTGGTGGGCAGCACCCAGGGAGCAGAGCTCTGGGGATCAGGCTCTGCAACGTTCCTTTCTGTGGGCTGCACCAGCCAAAGGTGCGTTTGGTGGGCAGAGCCGACACCCTCTTTCTTCCCAACTGGGGAAGCTGGCAGAGCCCCAGAGCAGGGTATGTGGGTGTCTCCTCCCCAGTCTCCAGTGTCACTCCAGCCAGGCTTTCTGCCGGGCCCTCTGGCCACACTAACCCGAGTCCCCAGGATTATAAGGGCTCTCCCTTATAATCTGTAGCATGGCTTTAGAAATCTCTCTTTCGCCAAAAGAAATCCTGCTGATTTCCTGCCCTTGCCCCACAAAACTCAGAAATGCAGTGACTTCCAGTTGTGGCCCATTTCCATTGGATTCCAAGTCTTCATTCATAAACCAAACCCTTATCTCTCAAGACCTGGACCTGATGTGGTTTATTATTAGACCCCAGGCAAGACTGAATATTCATTAGGGAGAAAAACTGTGGGTTTGAGTCCAGAGATTTTTGCCCATTCATGTTGTATGGAACCCTCATTCTGATGTTCAGTCTCCCCTTTATAGATGGGTGAAAAATTTAGGATCTCATTGAAGTCTATCAGTCGACTCATGGGGGAGGCAGCATGGGGTGTCATGGAGGAAAATGCACCCC
The DNA here is from genome assembly GCA_004363575.1 of Solenodon paradoxus. Classification (NCBI taxonomy): domain Eukaryota; kingdom Metazoa; phylum Chordata; class Mammalia; order Eulipotyphla; family Solenodontidae; genus Solenodon; species Solenodon paradoxus. Next base: position 625,653 of record RJWH01000627.1, on the reverse strand, counting down.
CATCCCAATTTTCCAGGCCATGCCAAAGTACTGATCGAAGTCAAGCCCACCAGCAAACTCAGAGCTGTTTGAAACCCCCTGGAAGGGAGTGGATGGGACAGGAGGCAGCAGACGAAGGATCCAAGGGCACAGATCAGCTCAGATCTGTCACCTGAGCCCTGCAGACTTGGCAGGCCCAGGAAGCATCCGTGAGCACCTACCTGCATGTTGGTCCCTGGCCTGGTAACCTGGTTTGTGCCGGGTCATGCTGCCTTGAGGACTCAAGAACTTTTGTCTCCAGAAGGTGGGCAGAGGGAGGCCTTCCCAAGCTGATTGGAGTACCTGTTGGGAATGCTGATTTCAGGGATTGATATCTGGACCAAGACATGGCAGCAGCAGGTGTTGGTCCAGGCCCCACCACGACTCAGCTAGTAATTCTTGGGCAAGTCAGAACTCTCCCTAAGCCTCAGTTTCCCCATGAAGTGAATCTCCTAGCTTCAGGCCTAGCTTCTTCAAGGGACCATTGTAAGAGGGAACAAGAAAATCTGGGATGGAGAGTGCTTTGCACAGAGCATGATACATTATGGGAGGAAGTTTTGGGTCCCATCATGCATTTCTAAAAGAAGCCATGGTGGCCGGGTCTGACCACCCAGCTGAGTGTCCTTGGGTTTCTTCGCTGTTCTGTGAGCGATATCTACTGCAAGGGAACAGTTAATAGATTTGATCTTTGGCCATTGTCCCTGAGCAGGCCTGATGATCCCACCCTGTGAAACTCCTGATAACCGCCTCTGTCCCCTGAACTAATTCGTGTGGAGCTTCATCCGATGGGCACCAGACCAGTCACCAAGTGCCATTCCTTCTCAAGCCAGGTTTGGGAAGGCTCTGGGGGTATTTGAGGAGTCAGAAGTAATTAATTCCTGAGTTTTTGTTGATGGCCGTCGACGTTCAGTTGAGACAAGATGTAGCAAAAGTCAGGTGGAGCTCAACTCTGCTGTTACTGGGGACACAGGAGGACTGAGCTGGCGCTGCGTGTGCGTGGTCCAGTGCAGCTCCGGGAGAGCAGCAGTCGGCGTGGGATCGAGCGACACAGAACACAGAGCCTAGATCAAGAGGCTATAGCCCACTCGAGCCTGGGAATGGGAGCCAGAGCCCTCCTGAGCCTCTCAGGAGAGAAGACTGGACTTGATCCAGGCCAGAAAGTAGTACTGTGATTTCAGAACCTCAGCTAGTGAGCAAAAGCCTTCTCAAAGTCTCTCTCCCCACCTTTCTGATCCCTAGTGTGCACTGGGGTTCAGTGGTCTCTGGAATGAACGTGACATGCTAAACATGAAGTGTTCAAGAGTCACTGGGGTGGACTAGTTCCTACCACTGCTACATCACCAACAGCACTGTCACCGTTACCGCCACTCCATCACCATGACCGCAAGCAGAAACCTAACTGTCCCCGTCCCCACGCCATCCCCACCGCGGCTACTGCCACCATCAACTCCAGCGTGAGCATAACCACCACCTCCTCCACCGTCTTTACAGTCACAATCTCAGCCTCTGTCACCACCACCATCCCCATCACTCCCAGCACCGCTGTCACCGCCACCACCTCCTCCATCACCGCTACCCCAGCGCCACCATCACCATCATCCCCTTCATCACATTTTCCACTTGCCTTTGACCCCAAACAGGCAAGACAGCAAAATCCAGTGAGTCACACCTCTCTTCTTTATCCATCTGCACCTCCAAACACTCGTCTTCATGTCTGTTTGCTCACACCAGAGATCAGCCAAGCTGCCCGTATTCACGGGAGGTTGACCGCACAGTCTCATTTGTCCAGAGGAGCACTGATCTCTGCTGCAGCTCCTGCTTCCTCACTCGTAGCTCCCCTCTTCCACCCCCGGCGGTGCCCTGGTTTCCTTGGCACATTGTACCTTCACCCCTAGCTAAGCCCACAGCCAGCCGGACGCCCCTGGGATCAGCAGCCCAAGGATGCAACCCCAACGGAGCCGGGGAGGGCCCCAGCCCGGTCGCCAATAACTAACGGCTCTCCCTGCCTTCCTGTCCGCCCGCCCAGGAAACCACTGAGAAAAGAGGAGAACGGCACCAATGTCGCTGAGTGTCCCATGACCTCCTCGCAGAGCAGCTAAGGGGTGGACGTGAACAGCGCTGTGGTGTGAGTCTGCAAGCCTGGTATCCGCTGGCACCGGTGGACATGGGAAAGCAGGTGGACATGAGCTGGCACAGGGCTTGCTCCGGACTGCACTGCCTTGCAGGCCTCGAGCCCCGAGGGAGACAGCGCCCTCCTCCTCCTCCGGCCTGGCCTCTCAGCCTGCGGGCAGCGCAGCTCAGAGCCACTGTGACGGGCACAGCACCCAGGGCCACCCTGCCCCCTGGCCCCACGTCCTCGTCCCTGTCTCATTCCTTCTGCAGACTGTCTTCCAGCTGCTGCTAAGACACACGCACTGATGAAGACAGGGTATCTGTCTTCCTGTCTGTCTGTCTGTCTGTCTGCCCAAGCAGAGAGGCCTCCCCTGTTAGCCAAAAAAAAGGCAGCCCAGGGGCCCACTCTCCGGGCGGAAAAAAGTCATCCTCCAGGAGATCTGCCTGCTTCTCCATTGCAAACACTGTTCTTAATGTCAGCACGGCCATGAGACGCCGCCTTTCAAAGGTGCTTCCCACACGTCTGCCTGTCGCCCATCTGTGACCGTCTTCAGGGCCTGCATTCTCCCGGCTGACCCCACCAGCCCCGAACCCCAGGCCCCAGCCCCTGGCTCCCCACCACAACCAGAAGGCTGTGAGCCCCGCCCAGGAGTCCTCTCTGGACAGACGACGACCAGGTGGCTCCTTTTCCCTTGGGAGCGGTGTCTGACCTTCAGGGACAAAACAGCTCGCTGAGCCCTCAATCCAGGGCCCAGGAAGGGCAGAAGCCACTCTACGTGTTCCCAGACTCATCTCCACACCTGACCCTCCTAGGAGCCGACACATCCGTGTGAGCCAGGCCCTGCCCGTGCCTGGCAGAGGCCATCACTTATGTCAAACCCACTGCGGGCGCTCCGGCCGGGCCTCCAGCTTGGCGCTGGGTCTCCCTGGCGCTCCCAGCCCCTGATGGGGTACTGAGATCCTCTTTCAAGAGCCACCAGGCCACCTCTCTCCCAGGAGGTGGTGCGTCTCCAATGACTCCTTTCAGTGCGCTTTCTGGAGTCTGGGGTCAAGACATGCTGGGTCCTCCAGGCTAGTTGGTGGGACAGGAGGAGAGGGACCATCCGTCCTGTTTTCCAGGGTTTGCCTGCTGCGTAGGCACCTCTCTGGGTCCTAGGAGACACCGTCCCTGGGGTTTCGCTGCCCCTGGTGAACTGACAGCCCCTACCCCGCTCCCTCACCATCCACACCCCTGCTCAGAAGGAACAGATAGCTGGAATGCTTCCACTTGTGCAGGTCAGCCCATGCAGTGGGCCCCACCTGCCTCCAGTCCACCGCTGTCATTCTCTAGAGGTCCTCGCGGCCGCGGGGACACTTTCACATCCAGAGGACAGCGGCAGCCTGAACACCCTCCTCGAGCCTCCATTGTCGTGGCGTCTTTCAGTCCACGCGTGTGTACTGTTTGGCCTTCAGAGAGCAGACAGGGAGCGAGTCGCTGTGACCCTCGCCCGAGTCCTGTCGCCAGGTCAGTGGGTATAGGTGGAGGACAGGCCTCGGCTCGCCCTCCCAGAAGGGATTTTTTTTTCCTGTTTTCCCTCTGCTATAGGGACCTGTTTTGGTTTAGGTCTAAACTTTGCTTTCCTTGTGCTCCTTGGCACAGCCAGTGCCGCTCACAGCCTTCCTTGTCCTCTCCTGCCCCCAACTTGGTGAGCACTTTATGGTCCCCTTGGATGAGCCTCCACCCCTTCAGCTTCTCCAAGGCGTGCAGAGCTGGGTGACAAGCAGATCAAAGGCTGTGATGCCTCCTGGTGCACTTCCCCACCCCCGCCTGTGTCCCGAGCAGGGACTCAGCAGGACCCCGGCCCTGGAGGGATGTCTGCAGCTCTGCACAAAGCCAGTGGTCCCACCGTGGCTGACCTGGGGTTAAAGTGGAGGCCTGGGTTTTCAGTTCACTTCACTGTTAGACCCCAGGCACGGTACCCTCAGGCTCCAGGTCCAGTCTCCTTGTGTGGGGACACAGACTGGGCTCCGTGAAAAGTAATAGCGTGTACGTGCTCCCCAAACCAGATTTGTAGAAGCCTTTTTCACTGAGTGAAAACCAAGAGACACATTCAGTTTTTTTTTTTTGTTTTTTTTTTAAGATTCACTTGAGAACACCTCTCCACACCCAGGGCCCACCATTCAGAAGACAGGTCTCGGAGGTGGCCAAAGAGCCTCACCAGTTCTAGCTTTAGGGACAGGCACCTCCATAAAACCACCCTGGCCTGCTGTTTGAGCCCAGACGTTTTATTTAAGGAACGTATCTGCAGCCCCCCATAAACAAGCCAGCTCTCAGACTCGCCCAAGCTTTGCGTTTGAACACTAAACGCACATTGCTTCTCTGCATTTTCTCAAATAAGTATTTTTCCATCGTCTCCTAGTTGAACCCAACTGTAGAATGACGTCCAGGTCCCTCAGAGTTTCTAGGTGCTCCTGAGAAACTCCTAAAGCAAGTTCTGGAAGAAAGACTAATCGCTGTAAAAACATAGACATATATATTATATATAGTTCTATATATTTAAAGAGATATCAATACACATATAATGAGTATACTCTGAACCTACACGGTGTGATTTAAGCAGCCCAGGTCTGCTGCATGAGCGTAAACGTCCTGAGATCCGTCCGTCCGCGGGAAGGTGCCGCTTGTCCCGGAAGGCCTGTCGCCACGGACACAGACAGTCGCATCGGCCACTGAGCCGTGGGCGTCAGTTTCGCACTGAGACTGGGAAGCAGCACCGGCAGCGCCGGGGCGGGTGGGCTGTCTGCTGTTTACCGGGAAGAAAGCACCATGCCTTTTTTATTTTCAATAAAAATATACTCATGGAGACAACTGCCCGTTGTGGTTTGTGGTGGGGCCCGGCCGAGGGTGGGCGGCAGGAACAGCGGCGCCTGGCACGAACACCGCTGCCCAGCCTGGGCTGCAGGCGCCGCTGCCCTGCTGCTGCAGGTGCGCCCTCTGGGAGCCTCCCTCCCGCCCGTCTGCTGGCGGAGGGCTCCTTGTGGGCACTGCAGAATGTGCATCCTAGGGCTCCCGATTTCAGCTCTTTTTCTTCCATCCCTCCTTCCTCCCGCCCTCCCTCCCTCTGTTCAGAGAATTTGCTCCAGGTTAAGCCTCTCTCTGAACACTGGGGCCCTTCTTCCCTGAAACTCAGGGCTCGGCTCCTCCCCACCCTCAGATGTTGTGGGTCCTGCCTTGGGCCCCAGTCTGCTCCCCAGTCCCACCTGCCCTCCCCCAACTCCTCCCGACCTGCCTGCCCCCACCCCGGCCCTCCCCACCTCCCCGGGCTCTTCCTCACGCCATCACTCCATGATCACTATCTGCCCACAGGTCCCACGAGCCCCTCCATCAGCGGTTATGCACACCCCAGGCCACTCTTCCGTCGGGCTGCCCGCCTGGCCCCAGCAGCCCCCTCTCAGTCTGCTCACCCCCATAGGAAGCCTCACACTCCCCATCCCCACCCGGGGGGTTGGCATAGCTGTCCTCACCAGGATCGTGCCCCCATGTCGGCAGGTCCCTCAGAGGCCTCTGGCTCCTGGACGCCTGGCGCTCAGGCCGCCCACGCGCGGGGGTGAGCCCACCACTCCAGACGGTGCAGACTCCCCGGCCGGCTCTCCCGCTCTGCCCTCTCCTGTGGACATCTCCAGTCCCCATCTCTGTTGACCAACTCTGTTAGCCCCTTGTATGCCCACTCACCCTCTAGAGGGTGTCCGTGCAGGGTCCTGGGGATTCTGAGAACAGGGAAGGACTCTGTCCTCCAGGGCAGACTGGTGGTGATGATGGATTGAGATGCGGCGGCGGAGGAGCAGCTCTCAGCACTTCACATATATTCTTGCAACCCTCCCCGCAAGCCCAAGTGGCACAGAGACCACACCCATTGTACAGACTGGTGAACGAGTGTTCGGAGAAGTGATGTGATCTAACAAGGGTCAAAAGAGCAGCCAGTGGCGGAGCTGAAGCTCAGACCCTGTTTTGTGTAGCTTCCAGGTCAGCTCCTTCCAACTGAGACCGCCCTCGTTTCAGACGGTCCAGTCCTGCTGGATCTCTGCTCAGTCATCTTCCTAGTCTGTGAAAGGCAAGCAGAACACTCAGGCTTTTTAGCCCCTGAAGTTGGATCCATGGACTTGACCAAGTCAATGAATATGTAACGTTTGGCAAGTCCCCTCTCCTCTGAGAACCTCTGTCTTTTCACCTGGAAAATGGGAGTGGTGTCTTCTGGCCACTGCCTGCCAGGAGGTACCCATGGAAGAGACTGGAATGGCCCCAGCATCACCAGCTGGAGATCAAAGCAGTTGGTTCCTCATTCTTACACATCCCTGGGGGCTTACGTCCATCTCTGGTCTTCAGGCCCCACATCAGGCCAGCCAGCCATCATGTGACACCCAGGCACCCCTCCTGCATCCCCATGGAAGAATCTCCAAGTCTCATGAGACATATTTGCAGGGCAACTTCACAGGGGCAGGGGGCAGAGGAAATTCATGTCTCGCTCCATGCTGGACGCCCAGCCCCAGGGGTGGAATCAGAAAGGCCTGGTGGCTCTTCGACCTCACCCCTTAAGGAGGCCTCACCCCAGCCATGCTGCCAACGGTCTTGGGAAGTCCCTCACCTGCCCCCGGACAGCATACATGAAGGGAGGGCGGCCTGGGGCCTTTCCTCCCCTGGGCTGAGGCTCCCTGCAGGCCCAGCCTACCATGTCCTGCCAAGGTGCCCTCAAGGTCCAAGGGCCTGACCCTCGTGCCAGAACATCTGTTCTTGGGTGGCCCTGTGGCCTCCAGAGGGTCTTCCTCAGTTGGCTCTAAGGGATGAGGGCAGCAGGCAGAATTCTCCACCCCCACAGCCACTCGGGGCTCTCATCTTTCCAGTGGCTGTTGGGCTGTAGGCAACCAGAGCCTCGACAGCCGTGGCTGATTATTCAGTCATTGCTTTGACACAAGTCCTTAGCCTCCTTAGCCTCCCGTGCCCACATCACACCTGTGTCTTCCAGCAAGTTTCCTGGGGGCCTGGGGTTTCTTCCCTGACAGCTAACCTCAGCCAAGGGCTTTCTCACCCACAATGCTTCCCCTAATGGTGAACCCCAAAAAGGATGGGTTCAGTCCTGGTCTCTTCTCCTAGGGGCTCCCTGAGCAAAGGCTGCCTCCACTCGGCCAGGCAAGCACAGACCCCTGCCCGCCTGTGGCAGTGAGCACGGACGGGACTGTTGGCTCAGAGGGGCTCTCGGGAACTCCCCCCACCCCAGAGCGAAGACCCACTCCGAGGTCATCTCCACCTTCAGAGCCAGAAGCAGCTGGGAGCTTTCGTGTGATGCCACTTGAGGCTCTAGGCTACACCGCTCATTTGTAAAATCCAGTTGTCCATTAAACTAGCGAAATGCCACTGATTTTCGTTCAGAAGTTGTCATCAGCCTTTCAAATGGGACACGTTTGTTCGCAGGTCTGTATGTTCTCTCTGAGCCCTTGATTTTCTATTTCACTTCATGTCAAACTGAGGGGAAAGTGTCATGGGGAAATCTGGTCACCCGCCTTCATTCTGAACGTCGTGCCCACGTTCCTGCTCCCGCCCGTGATGACAACCAGCGCTGCTCTCCTGCTGCGGGGAAGGAGGAAAGCCGCCCAGCGGTGTGTCCCCGGCAGGCCTGGCCTCCGCAGCTGGCCTCTGCGGTCCCCACTCTCCCGGGCCAGGGCTGTGGACGCACATGCCATCAGCATCACAGGGTGTCCAGACTGGTGCCTCTGGTCCCAACGCCCCTCCTCTCTAGACGGGGGTTTCCCCAGCGGCTCCTCAGGAAACAGGCACCCTTCATGCCCCACACGACTCCTGGTCCCCTCCTGTCTCCTGTCACCCTGTCTTCCTCGTCATCCACTCAGCCTCATGCCTCACCACCGTTTCACAGCCCAGACCCTGACACGCATCCTCCATCCCTCGCTGCCCTGGACCAGCTGTCAGTGAATCAGCAAGTCCTTCTACACCGTCTCCGCAGCACTTAAGTCCGTCTGCTGCCCGGGGCTCCCGCAGCCCCGTCCACACAGCGTCACTTCCGGCAGGGCAGCGAGTCTCCGCTTCCCGTCTGCTAGGATCCTGAGGGAGCCTGGGGCGATGACCCAGGAGTCACACGCCATCTTTTGCCACACTTAGAAAAAAGCAGGGACACACCCTCGTGGCTCAAGCAGCAGAAACACCGGCATCAAAGCATGTAAAGCCCAAGGACCTGAATTTGAGACCAGCATTCAGGTGCTGCGGCCAGGGTAAAAAAATCCAAATAAACAACTAAAGATGCTTTCTCCTTTTCCTTCCTTCTTTCCTGAAATGCTTCTTCCTCCTCTCCCTTCCTGTCCCAATTTTTAAAAAAAAAGGAAAGCCTCTCTCCTTCCCCCGGCTCCTGCCACCCCTCATCCAGCCTCCCTGCACTCTTACCCTGGTCTTCCCACTGCTCCTCGTGTGTGCCAGCTCCTCCTTTCACCCTTGCCATCAGTCTCTGCTGCCCTCCCTGCTGTGTAACTGTGTGACCCTCCAGCCACCCCAGCCACCTTCTGTTCTGTCTCCTCCATCACTTTCAGCACAGCCCCCTCACCCTCCGCCCTAGCTGACGTGTAGGGGCACTGACACCCCGCATTAGCACACAGGGACCTGGGGACAGAGGCCTGCTTGGGTTCAGGGTCTTGTGCATCATTCGCCACCCCCATCTCCTCCAAACACTCCTGGCACAATAAATACTGGTAGAATAAATGAATGGATCGTGGGTAACAAATTTACCAACACACACAGGAGCATGAAGAAAAGAACATGGCATTTTATTTCACGACACTGTCCAGTCTCCACCTGAGGAGGGAAAGGAGGGTTAAAAACCTGAATTTGCATATTCATGATAGTTGGGCCTCTTGGGCTTGACTGGTGTCTTCTGGAGAATTATCTCTTTGGGGCAGATGTTCAGTCTTTGCCCGTCTTCCCAGCCTGCTCGCCCTAAGGGACGTCTGGTGCGCCCTTGGCACAGTGGGAGCTGACCCCGTGCTGCCATCTGGGTCCTGTAAGGCCTCTGAGACCCAGGGGCCAGCTGGGCTGCTTCCCAGACAGGTGATGTGGCTTGTCCCTGGGCCCTTCCAGCCTCCGAGGGTGATCAGCTGGCCTCCACGGCTCCAGATGCACATGTCCAGGTGGGAGCTGTCTCTTGCTCCTCACCTGGGCCTGGGCCCAATTCCTGCTCTCAGCACCCCCATGGGAGTCCTGGAATCTGCACAAGCGCAGGCTGGGAGAGGGCTGCCGGAGGAGCGCCTGTTGGCACCAGCTCCCCACCCAGGTGGCTGTGGCTGCAGGCACTTCGTGGGGCCACCTGCTGCGTTTCCATCTGTGATTTCACCACAGAGCTCACCCCCAAGAGGGACGGCAGACATGCCCCTGGCTTCTCAGCTGAGCCCGACATTTAGTTCCCTTTGTCTTTTGCCAAAAACGCAGCAGGGTCCGGAAGCGGTGGTCATCTGAGCAGAGCCTTCCCGCCTCAGACCTCCTCCAGCCCCGGGCCGTCCGTGAGGCAGGCTCGGGGTTGAGCTTTCCTAGAGAATAAAGAACATATCCACGGGTTATTTTCAGAATATCATGCCCACGATGAACACAGGGATGTGTTCACATCACAGGGGCCCAGTGATGGTGGAACTGCCACTCGGAGGAGCTCCCAGTTGCTCATTCAGGCAGAGCAGCGGGGCAGCCTCGAGTTAGCGCACAGCCCAGCCGCGTCGCAGGCCGCAGGCCCAGGACCGAGCCAAACCCCCCGCCACAAGCTGTGATTCCATTTCAGTCAACACCAGCTGTCAGGTGGCACTTCAGTGAGGGGAAGAAACAGCCACATGAACGCAGGTGCTTCAATGGAGCTGGCACACCTAGAAGTCAGAGGTGAACGCTGCTCCGCCTGAGCATCCCTTCTCTGGGCTCAGCAAGCGACAGACATCATTTTCTCCTTACCCAAGCCTTGAGAGAGAGGCCTTGTCATCTCTGTTCTGCTGTTAATGCACCTGAGACTTAGCCAGAGAAAGTACCTCGCTGGTTAGAGACCAGGTCGGGGAAAGTCCCCAGATGACCTGTGGAGTCGCGTCTGGGTCCCATGCCTCCTGCCCCGGCAGCCCCAGCCCGGCCTTGAATGGGAGGCTCTGGGTACACCTGCTGTCTGGAAGTGAACTGACCCCCGCTGCTGCGGCCTGCCCTCCCCGGCTGGGCGGCATGATTGTCCTCACCTGCAGTGTTTCTGTCCTTCACGCCTGATTGCTCCCTGGCTTTTCTCTTCCAAGTGGCCACTTGAAGGAGCGGAAATCAGGGCGTCTGCCAGGCGGCCCCGGGAGGCTCCTTCTCCACCGGCCTGCGGGCGGGGGCCTGTCTGGCCTGCATAATTGAAAAGCCAGCTTTGTTTGATCAGATCTGAGCCAGCCGCGATGTCCTGTGCACCCTGCTGGGAAGAGCGGGTGGCACCATGTCACCTCCCCGGCCTCAGAGTCCCTGAGCTGCAAGAAACCAGGATGGTGATGGGCTGGGGGAGCCCAGCCCTGACCTGAAGTGAGGGGGCACTGTGAGGGTGGAGGTGCGGAAGGGCAGAGCTTCTGCCCCGAGCCAGCAGCTGGGGGTGCGGAGAGCAGGACCCCAGGTCCTGTTTTCACGGGCTGGGTGATGCAGGCACATCCCATCTTGTCTTAGCTCATAACACAAGTGGTCAGAGTAAACTGGGCGGCAAGTCCAGAGGCCCGTGGCCAGGGCAGATGAGAGAGCAGCAGGCCAGGCCTAGAACAATCATCCGGAGGTAACGGGATTCCTCCACAGGGGCTGCTGGGATTTTCCCGCTCAGGAGGCAGAGGTCTGTAGGGGGACGGGTAAGGAACTGGAGCCTGTATACTCCTCCATCCATGTCTTCAAAACGGAAGGACTCCCTCAGAGTCCAAACTCATCAAATGAAAATGCGGGGAGTCAAGTTCAGCCAGCAGGCTGCCAGTTAGTGACTGGTCAATGAGATTCTAGTACCAGCTGGTCAGGAGAGGAACAAAAGGCTTTACCCATCACTTAGCTACCAGAATTCCATGCCAGGGAGAACCAGGGCCACGGAAGGCACAGAGACACATCTGGATTCAAAGTTGAGTCTACTTCCACGGGCTCCTGTAAACTTTGGTCTCTGGGCCTCAGTCTCCTGATCTGGAATAAGGGATTGATGCTAGAAGTACCTGTCGCACTTCACTGTCATGGACACGAAGGAGCCTGCTGTCCCACATTGTCCACAGGCAGGTCATGTACGGGAGTCCGACTGTAACCCCTAGGGGCAGGGTCTCCACAGAGCCCAGTCAACGCTCCCCAGGACCCATGGAAAGACTTCATCATCACCATCTTGATTTCATACAATTTTATTCTTTTCCATAAAACTACTAAATGGGAAACTAAAGGGGATTTAACTTGGAATGATACTTTTTTTTCTTTTCTTTCCTTTTTTTTTTTACAAATAAATGAATTCCCAACACAAAGGGGCAAATGCCTTTGTCAGGTAAAGGGACATCAGCTCGATAGAAATGTATTAGAGATGATTAATGAGTAAGAGATGCTAACAAGATGGAGCTCCTTCCCCAAAAGCCTTTCGATTTCTCTATCCCATGCTCCTGGCACATTTTAGTCTAGTATCAAAAAAAAAGGGGTGGTGGTGGAAAAATGAACATTTACTGAGTGACACTCTGACATGGGTGGCTTTTCTGGCCCTAAACGTTATATTGCTGCCAGACACACCATCTGGGAAAGGTTCTGCCTCAGTTGACTCACCTGCAAAATGGGAATAATAGTAACACCTACCTGATGGGGAGGAGGGGGAGAAGTGAAAACAATGTGAGGTACACGGAAGATGCTCCAGAAGTGGTGAAACTGTGGTTTCTCGAGTCCCCTCCACAGAAGCTCACTGCCTGCTCCGCCTGCAGTGGAAGGAACTGCAGCCATGACACCTCACCATCGCCCAAAGGGCTCAGCTTCCGTAACATTACATTTAGGAACCACTCTGTGGAATTTCAACCACTCCCTTCATTCTCAGCACCAACACTGCCAAAACGCTCAACTCGCTCACTACACAGATTTCCAAGCGAATTTGATTAAAGAGGTATATTATACGATCTGCATTGCCTGATAGACGCCAGAAGCCCTTCAATCCCTGCTCAAGAAACAGTCTTAGTGGATAAGCCATCTTTTCCAGCCCGATCCAATTTTCACTTGGCCTTGCAGAGTTTGGAAATGGAGATGCAGCAGCTGCGATCACTTGACCTCAGAGGAGACTTGTAGGGAAGAGACTTGCTGAAAACAGCCCAATGTCGGGTAGGCAGACGCGCTTGCAAAAAGATGGTATGAGAGATGGGAGACTGGAGACCTTGGGCTAATGGCCGCCTTTTGGCCCCCTTGGGTCTGGCAGGTCTTGCTTCTGAAGGCCTGGCTGAAGGAAAAAGTGAATGAGCCTGCATCTGTGCACTGTCCCATCGTGAGGGCTTCAGGAGGCCTCCGTCTTCCCGCAGGCCCACAGGTCCGGTCACAGTCTCTGGCACCAGGGTTCTCCAGCATCTCCTGTTCGAGCCTTTCATCACCCCAGACCGGTGACAGCTCCATGTTACAGATAAGGAAAAGCAGACGCCCAGAGAGGATGGTTAACTTATCCAAAGTCACCCAACTAGTAAGAGGCACGCCGTGGCTAAACTTCAAGGGTCCTATATGTTTGTAGAGTGGGCCGTTCCACGTTTGGGACTCAGAATGTTCTGCTCACATTCTGAAACCGGTAGAATGCAGTCAGGGAAGGAAACTGATGGCACTCCTTGGCCATTTTCCAAGCCAATGATCAGTGCTGACAAAATCTAGACGGTGGCTGACAGCCCAGTCCTTGGGGTCAGACAGCCTTTGCCTCTTACTAGTCCTGGTGACCTTGGACTAGCAGCTTTACTTCTCAAGACTTTAACATGAGAATAAAAAGAAGAGCCGATAACTTTTACTGGTGCTTACTGTGTGCCAAGCACATGCTAAGACTTTTCCTTGTGTTCTTTCTCTCTCAACAACCCCGTGAGGTAGACTGTGTCATTGACCCCGTTTTACAGAGGAGGAAACACTAGCAATGCAATTTCAAAAGCCCTGAGGTATAGGGAAAATAAATCATGCAGAGGTTCGATTCAGTGCCCCCTCAGTGGCCTTCACCTAAAAGCCAGGGGTCAAGAAGACTTCTTCCATAAAGGGCCAGAAGGTCAATCTCGGAGGCTATAGGGCCATACCTGCGCACAAAATGTCGCAGCTTGCCTCAGCCACCGTGGCACACGGTCACCGACAAAAGTCAAATGGCCAGCAAGAGTGTGTGCCAACGAAACTTTACAGCAAGTGGGCTGTACTTTGCTGACCCCTGACCGAGGTCCTTCTTGCTGCCACCAGCTCTGCCTTGCTGCTCCTGTCCCCTCTGTTCCTGACTTTCTTCTAAGTGCCTGGGTCTGACTTGCTGGAGAAGCTGACACAACAATATAACAGAAGAAGAGGGAAACAGGGCCAGAGGTGTTAACTGGTCTCCATCAGCCGGTGACACAGCAGGGTCCCAGAAGGGAGAGTATTTGGCTAGGAGGAAAACAGGTCGCAGTTCTCAGGGGCAAGAAGGGAGATTTGCTTAGGTAGGAACAAGACCCCAGGCTGTCAGCAGAGTAAAGGAAAGGGGGTCCACAGCAGAAAGCGTTCAACTGGGTCCCAGGCAAGAGGGCTGGGGCAAGGCGCTCATCTCCAGCCTCTGGAGGATGTAAAAACAAAGGGAAACTGAGGCAGAGAACCATCTAAAGAAATGAGCAAACAAGATGGGTGTGGAGAAGCAGCTGTGGATGACTGTGCACCTGGCCATCTGGTAAGATGGGGCACCCAACCCGGTATGTGGGGTGGAGTGGGCGCAGGACCAGCCAAGAAGTGGGCCTATGGCTGAGCTGAGTGGAGAAGTCAGCTTCGCCCCTCACAGGGCAAGCAGCCAGGACGTCCTCCAGCCCACTTCTGTGTGCCCCTCTAGGGCCTGCTGCGCAAAAAGAAAGTATCACTATTCAGCCCTTATGGAGCCCACTGGGCAGCTCAAGAGAGACCTGTCGCTTAATTGGATCCATTCACTTCAACAGACACCAGCAGAAGCGTGCTCTGTGCCAACCCTGGAGATACAGAGACAGAACATCCCCTCGGAGCTGTCATGGTTTACACGATAAACAGAGGCACATCAAGCTATAATATGAGACAAAATGGTCATAGACACATAACCAAGCCTAACTGGGACAGAGGAGAGGTCTGACTCGGGGAAGACCTTTCAGAAGAGCTCGTTACTATCATACGAAGAACGATCGCTTTTATATTCGCATTGCGGGATCCGATTAATCCCCTGCAAGTTTTCGTCAGGATGAAGATCTGCCTTTCTACACTGTCTTTCTACAGTGAAACATTAAACACGTGAGGACTTGTTTTCCCCTGAGAAGCATTAAGATATCAGGCTTCCCAGAAGAAAAGAGAAACCTCCTGCCAATCAACACAAACAAGTGAGAATTGTCCCATGCCCTCAAAGTTCTTTCTAGAGAATAATTTCAAATACATGGAAGATTTCTCCCAAAAAAGGATCAAAAAGAAAGTCTTTTCCTACTAATCCTCATATTTGAATTGTAAGGGGAGTTAGAAATTGTAAAAGTTTAGAAGAAATAGATGTCAGGGACTAACCTCTAACTCTAAAAACTGCTTTTAAAAAACCCCAGGCTCACAAAGATAATAAAAAATGCATTTAATAGCATGTCAATATACAGCTTAAATGTATATTAAGTCTTCTTTTAGTCAGTGCATTACAGGAGTAGAGAAGAGAAATAGCATTTGTGAATGCACAGTCAAATGCTAAGTAGAAGTGCTGATAAAACTCTCACACTCTTAACACTATCAAAATTCCGTTTTCTGAAACAGAACCCCGGGTGCAGTGCTCTGTGCCGGCGTGGAGAACTGTCTGGTCCAGTAGGCAATGTACAGTGTAAATTGAACTGTATACAAGTATTAACAAAAGAATAAAATTTATTATTCACAAAACTAAAGTGGTTCTCATAAAGCTTACAAGAAAATACAGCCTAGAACGAATGAGTTGAAAAACTAGTCTTAAAAATAATAAAACGTACTGGACAGTTTTGGAAAATGATATAAAACAAAGAAAACAATTGGCACAGTTTAACCACCTAATTTCTAAGTGCACTTTGTAACGGTCCTTGCGAGCTGCCTCTTTTCCCAGGATAATGACAAAAAGCTTCAGTCAAGTGTCACTGGCTTATGGTGACGGGTTTTGTTTGTCTGTTTGTTTTTTATTGCATTGCCAAGAGTAGATTTTTAAGAAAAAACACTACAAAGGTTTCAAAAACCCTATTTATTCTCTATCATCAAAAATAGCAACAGGGGGCTTATACAACTTTTCTGTGAGTACCCACCAGTCTATTTTTTTTTTTTCTTAAAAAAAATAGAAGTTAGTTAAAGAAAAATGATTTGGTTCTTTTAAAAAATAATGTAAGGAAACACTTAATCGGATAGCCCAAGGAGTCATCAGAAATATGTGTAGCAAGAAAGCTTCGTTGGTGGCCCTCTCCGGCCTTGGCATGTCTTTTACTAAACTAGAAAGAGAATATACAGTACCAATATGTTCCCCAACCTGCGCGGATCGAATTGTTGTGTTGTTTAAACCCATTATTGCTAAACCGGAGTGTGGACCTGCAGAGCCGGGCGCCCGCTCAGAGAGGGTAGAACTGAGAGGCTGCTTCCGAGGACTGGACCTCCACCTGCGCCATTTTGAACTGGGTGCACCGGAGCCACCGGCGGAGGGCGGCCAGGCCGGCGCCGCTCTGGGCCGCGCCGGGCAGCGTCCTTAGGCTGTGGTGGCTCACGTGGTTCTGAATGGCCTGGAGGCGAAGCTGGAGGCCGGCGGATAAGTGCTGTTAAGAAAGGGCAAGATGTGGGGTTCAGCCTGGCGGCTCCTAGCGCCCGGGTGCAGGCAGAGCTGACCACGGGGCCCCAGGGCGTATCTCGCCTGGGAAGGGCAGTCCTGGGGGGCACCGCGCCTCTGGCACCCTGGCCCAGTGCGCCCCCGGGGACTTGTTCCTTTGCCACCAGGCCTGAACGCTGGCGCACAGGCTCGCGCCCCCGAAGCCGGGCACCAGACGGGTTGCGGAAGGTGCCAGGCTCCCTGGGTGCACGTCCTCGGAGGACAGCTCTGGGAACAAGGGTTTTCTGTCTGTGTTTGGCTTTTCTTGTGGGCAAAGCGGACAGAGTGACGCGCGCCTCGGGGAGGTGAGGAAGGAGGGAGCTGTTACTCTTGACTCAGGATTACAGTCTCTGCCTCCGGGTTAGTGAACCGGGAGAAGGCAGGTGCTAAGTGGTGGCAAGCGCTCCTTGTCTTTCCCCAGGTTTGTGTCTAGTTCTGGGGTCCACTGCCTCAGGCCACCAGAAGGCAGGGGCAGGGGCAGTTTGGAAGGCTGCCAGGTTGAAGTGGAAGCAGCTCAGTTTGCACAGTAAAAACTGGTACTGGGGTGAAGTTTTCAGCAGTGCGATGGCCCAGGCGCAACCACAAACAGGACCAAAGTCATGAGTCACGACTCAAGGCCTGTGGTCACTGTCAGACAGCTGCATTGTCTCTTGGCATCTTGACACTTGACAGGTCACTCACCTCCCACTAACCAGCACCCTCCCCAGCTGGGGAAGAAATCCAGCAAAAGGGTCTCCCTCCCCTCCCCACCCCTAGGCCTTGTGCACAGATGGCCCAGTTCCAGATGGAATGCTGGCTCGCTCTGCCATCTTGACATCAAGCCCCAGCCACCACGTGTACTAGTCATGGAGCAGATCTGCCGCTAAGATGACAATGTGTCACTCCAGGTAGGGATCAGGAATGGGAAACACATTCAGTCAGCACTTTTGCCTTTCTGGCTGTGGGGACCTATCCCTCTGGTCCTGGGATTCTTCATGCATAAAATGGGTGGGGGGGTGGGGGGGGTCCCTTCAAGCTCAATTCTGCCATTCATTCAATCCTAGGCTTTCTTAATCGAATTCTTCCTGTCCTCAAAGTCAATTTTAGTGGTCAACAAATAGCACTGGAGATACCTGGGACCAGTCGCATGCCCTTCTCTGAAGAGAGGCTCACTTTTCGGCCTGATTCTAGTCAGTCCCTGAGCCTCACCTGTCCTCCCCATCACCCTCACACACAGGCCTCAGCCTGCAGAGCCCTGAGCTGGCCCCTAGGGCCTCCTGCCCCATCAGAACTCATCTTCTCCACAGTCAGTGGAGCCAATAAGCCCGGTGAACGTGAGACGTCCTCTGGAGGAA
The DNA here is from genome assembly GCA_004363575.1 of Solenodon paradoxus. Lineage (NCBI taxonomy): Eukaryota > Metazoa > Chordata > Mammalia > Eulipotyphla > Solenodontidae > Solenodon > Solenodon paradoxus. The sequence goes on along the minus strand of RJWH01000627.1, from coordinate 608,183 downwards.
GCGGCTTCTGGGCCTCTCAGGGAACACTTACCTTGAGATTGGACTGAACCATTGGCAACCACATAGGAATCAGCTGTATGGAGAAACACAGAAGCCTCGTTACTCCTACGCTCCCGTCTCCCACACGAGCACCGATGACCACATGGGAAGCGGGGTGCAGGGCGCCTTCCCACGAAGGAGGGAGGTGGGCCCTGGCTGCCGAGCTACCATTATCAGAACGTCTTTCTGAGGCCCAACCCTGCTGATCTGGTGGCACTTGGGTTCACAAGTGCCCCACGAGAGCCTGGAACACTCAGAGTCAATGACCCATTGTCCCTTGAAAATTACCAAGCCCAGGAAATTAAAAGGGTATTTATTACATTAAATCCTCACTTTCTTGAAATAGGATTTCTTCCACGGGATCTTTAGAACTGAGTCTCCAAGCAGAATGGTGACTTGATTTGCTCGTAGTTGGTAAGAAAATAGTGCCAGGAAGCATTGAAATGCTTTAGGAACAGAAAAGGCCCAGCTCTGCGGGGGCCTGGCTGGGGTTTGAAGGCGAGACTCACGGAGGAGTGGGTGGGCCGGGGGTCCGCGCAGGTGGGTGCGCATGCAGGCCGCCGTGGGGCACGTCCAGGGGAGAGCCCTGCAGCTCTCAGAGCTCAGGAGTGTGGGCCTGGCCCGCCAGTGTCAGGCGTCAGTGCCCGGCCCCAGAGCCTCTAACAGGGGCCGCCTCTCTCTGCCCTTTTCAGCCCTTCCCATCATAAAGAAATAATCCTAAGTCTAGAACTCAGGAACACAACGCATCATTTCCCAGAGTGTGCCACAGAAGGCTACTTTGATGGGATTTTAAGTGTTCAAATATGGTTGGAAATGCTAGTTTCTTTGCCTGAAGTCTGAAGATAACATGCTAATCTGCATCATCATTTCACTCCACGGTCTTTCCAACCAGAGCAGAGTTGTTACAGATTGAATTGTGTCCCCTCAGAAAAAGATGCTATGGTCCTTAACCCACGCTGCCTCCAAACGTGACCTTATCTGGACAGGGAGTCACACAGATGGAATTAGTGAAGACGAGGTCAATCCATGGGAGCATGACCCCTAATCCAATCTGACTGGTGTCCTTAGAAAAAGGGCCTGCAGACACTGGATCTTGGACTTCCGGCCTCCAGAGCACTAAGAAAATCAGCTGTGGGTGAGGCCCTCCAGTGTGTGGCACTCGGTGTCGGCAATCCCGACAAAGGAACACAGGGCACTTTGGGAGACAAGGCCCAGAGTCCAGAGGCGGGAGCACAGGAGAGGAGGTGGTGGGGTCACCGGATATCAAAGGGTGAAATTCTCCAGAGAAGGTCGTCAAAAAACAGGACTTTATTCCACATCCAACACAACTTCCAAAGAGGGGAGTGGATTCACGCAAGCAGCCTGTGTCCCAGAAAGACGCTGAGGCAACAATCTGCAGAGTGGGAGGAGGGCATGGAAGATGCCGCCAGGCCCTGGGCAGGCGCCTCAATGGTCCAGGAAAGACTACGGCAGTTTCTGGGACGGGGAGGGACGCGGCCCGCAGACAACCCATGTGCATCTGAGGACTAGCAGCTGCCTTGGAGTGAGGAAAAGCTCACAGAAGCAGCTGCATCTCGCCTGGGCAGGCTGGAGGACAGGAAAACAACCAGAGAACCAGGGCCTGCCGCGATGGGGACAGTAGCCACATGACCGTTCTGTCCACTAGTCAAGGCCAGAGCGGCTGGCCTCAGTTAATTCATCAAAAGCTTAAAAAAAAAAATCTTGGTGAACTGATAAATGATGTTTCTCTCTCTGTCTTTGTTCTCAAGACTGAATCTGCCTGATCTGCTTATAACGTTCTGTTGATACGTACAATTTGCTCACTGGACTTCGGCTGGTATTTACTCCTAAACGCAGTGTGTGTGGTGCGGCCAGGGAGCAGCGTGTTTCTCACATAAACACTGTGTTTGAAACGGAAGTATGCTGTGTATATCAAGATGTCCTTGGACTGTAATTCAAAATATCAGAAAATGACACCCTCTCCCTGTGCCCCCTGCCACCCACCTTCGTAACAAAACTATGGGATTACAAGGGTGGGTGCCCAACAAGGCTGTGGCTCTCTGGCCCATAGAAGCACTGGTTCACCTCGGCAGTCAGAGCAGGAAAAATACACAGGCCTACACTCCTCCCCGCTGATGTCTGTACAACAAAAAGCCAGCCCCTGAGGTCTTAATGTCCACAGACTTTTGTTAACTTTGGACCTATCTAGTATGGTGCAGGCCCATATCCCTCTTGATATTTGGAAAAGATCTGAATTCTTAAGAATTCTGAGGCTGATAAGCCCTGGTGATCTAGCAGATAAGGCCACTGGATACAGTCCACACACATCTGAAGGACCCAGGTTCACGTCCCAGGTGTGGGAGGGACCAACCAAGATGAACAACTAAATAAAATAAATGCTTCTTCCTCCTCTCTCCTCCTGCCTGCCTGCTTACCTTCATTCCTGCCTGTACCTTTCCTTTAAAAAAAAAAAAATTCTGAAGGACTAGAGAAAGTAGGGGTCACTGAGTACTGAGGGTTCAGCCCTGGGGGACAATTTTTCCTTTGCTGTTCCTCAGGCTGAGGGCCTGCAGGAGGCAAGCAAGGAAATAGTGAAGCTGCTTTTGAAAGGTTTCTGTTATTTCTCATGGATATAATACAGGAACACATGATTCTAAAATATTCCTTCAAGGGACCTTCAGGTCTGTGATTAACGGATCACATGACAGAGACTTCAAGTTAAATCTCACTGTTACTGATAACACTACATAATCCAGCAGCCACCCTATTTCAGGAATGATCATTTGACTTATTGAATAGTCTTCATTTCAGCTCCCTCTAGCCAGTGGCTCTTACCAAGCTGTCAGTAAGAATTAGATGTAATTTCTTTGGGGTTCCGTAATGTTATAATAAAGCTGGTTGGGGCTTTTCACTTTTTCCTCGCCAGAAACAATATCCAGAAAATGGAGGGACATTTAAAGAAAACAGTTGTTTTACATCAAAATAAAAGCAAGACCTTTCCACTTCACTTGGCGATACTACAAAATAAGCTAAAGATTCCTGCATGATGGGCAGCATTCATTTCACTCTATGCTGGTTATCACCCTCAAAATTAAAATGAGTTGTGAAATTGTCTCTTTCAGAAAAGATAGAGCTACAAAGACCAGATCCACGCTCCTGTCCACAGCAACTAACATTCCTGACGCTGCACATGGATCAATGGCTTTCAGACGCTGGACGTCGGTCGAGATGGACAGTGATCACAGAGGGGAAGAACAAACAAATTGAGACCTACAATAAGCCTCGCTTCTGGCTGGAGGCTCAGGAGCACAGGCAGGAGGAGCGGGGACATGGCAGTCCTCCTGAGTTGAGGAGATGAAGCCAGGAGCCCAGGGAGAACAAGGCAGCTGGAGTGTGCAAGGCAGGGCATGGGGCAGGGGTGGGTGGAGGGAGAAAATTCTGAAGATCTGTCATCAGCTGAGTACTGAACAGTGTACACATGAGAAAAAAATACACAAAGCTGAAGGAAAAACAAATTACAAGATTAGAGGGGAAGACCCCTAGTGATCACACAGGGCCAGCGGTTTTCCAGTGGAGTGAAAACATCTTATAACTCACAGAACATCGAGCAGAGTCCTCAGAAGCTATCACCTTACTATGAAGAAATATTAGTTCCCGAGGAAGTGCTGATCCAATCGCACCCAACCAAGCTGAGAAGTATGTCTCCAACAGCTAACACTGTTTCTAAGTAATTTAACTATATCATAGAATGTAGCTCAAGAATATTTCTAAGAATATAAAAAGTATTCAGCATCCAAGAAAGTCCAAGTCAAAATGTCAAGAATCAAATAAAAATTATGATGTGTGCAAGGAAGTAGGAAAACATGATCATAGAAGAAACACCAAGCCGTTGGGAAAGATCCAATAATGAGACAGGTTGAACAGAATTAGCAGACAAGGACATCAAAAGTTATTAAAATGATATTTAATATAGTCACGGAGACAGAGGAAATGCTGAGTGTGTTAAATAGAGGCATAGAAGAAAATATTTGGGGAAATAATTGCCGATACTTTCCCAGATAGAAAATGATAAAGTCACCGATCTAAGAAGTCCAACAAACATAATTACAAAAACAAGAAGAAAACTATACCAAGGGGAATCATCATCGAATTGCCTAACAGCAATGACCAAGAGGACACCTCAAAGGTAGCAGGAAGAAAAAGATAGATTATGTATAGAAAAAAAAAAAAAAGACCTCTTTTCAGGAACAATGGAAATAAGAAAAGAATGAAGGAGTAATACCTTTAAAGTACTGGGAGGGGAAAAAACAAACAAACTTTGAACCTAGAATTCAATACCCAGTGAAAATACTGTTCAAAAATAAGACAAAGTAAAACTTTCTCAGACATGCAAAAGCTGAAGGAATTAATCACCCAAACCACAAGGAACCAAGGAAGTTCTCGGGGCTGAAGAAGGGTGGAAGATTAGATCTATGGAAAGGTATAAAGAACACTGAATAAGGAAAATATAAATATGACAATAACAGCAAATGTAAATAAATATTTTAAATGCTAAACTCTTAAGGAGATAATTAACTATTTGAAGCAAAAATGATAAGGTATACTTTGGTGTATCATGCATGTGGAAGTAAAATGTATGTCAATAATGGCACAAATTCAGGTGGTGGGAAATGGAAGTATACTATTATACATTCTTATACTATATAAGAAGTGGTAAAATATTACTTGAAAGTCAACTGTGATGAGTTTAAAATTTTAAATCAACTCTTTTATAAACTTTAAATCAACCCCTAACCAGCCACTAAGACATACAACTAATAAGATAACTGAAAAGCCTAACACCCCATGGGTTAAAGAAGTCATCAAAGAGGAAATGAGAACATATCACAATTCGGAGGACTGTAGCTAAAGTGTACTTCGAAGGCAAGTTAGAGAGCTAAACACTTAAGATCAAAAACCTTCTGGTTAATAACCTGTTTCCACCTTAAGATAATAGACAAAGAAAAGAAAGTGTCCAAATTTTAATCATTAAGAGTGCAATTAATCCAAAAGAAGGCATAAAAAGAAGAAATTAAAGGACAATGAAGAGATAGAAAATATACAAAATAAATGGCAAGATTATCACTGTAAACCCAACAATATAAGACCCACTAATAAGAATGGCTTTAAAATCACAATTAAAAGAAAAGGATTTTTAGATTTGATTTTAAAAAATTAACAAATCAATACCCACAACATGCTACCCATATGAAATACATCTTAAATATGAAGACAAAACAGGTTAAAAGTCAAAGTATGAGAAAATATCACCATCTTGTCAATAGTCAAAAGAAAGCTAGGCCACCTTTATTAATAAAAAAGTATCTTTCAGAGGAAAGAATATTACTGAGGATGGAGAGAACCATTCCGCAACTTCAATTCATTAAGATACAACAATCCTAAACATGTATGCACCTAATAACAAGAGCTTCATAATATATGAAGAAAAACTGGTAGATCCAAAGAGATGAACAAATCCACGATAAGAAAGATAGTTCAATACCCCTTTTTCAGTGGATAGAACAGACAGACACTGAAAGGACATGAAGGCTTCACTAGTACCTGTCAACTAGCTTGAACCAACTGACAAGGAAACTATTCCTGGCAACAGCAGAAAACACATTGTTTTTCAGTACACACAGGATGTTTACACCAGGATAATATTCTGGACCAACAAACAAGCCTCAATAAATTAAAAAAGAGTCAAATTATATAAAGTTATGTTCTCTGACCACAAAGGAATTAAATTAAAAATTCATAATATGAAAGAAATATCTAGAAAATCCCCAAGTATTTGGAAACAGAATACTATAGTTCTAAATACCCAATGGGCCACAAAGGAAAATAAAGGGGACATTAGAAAGTATTTTAAACTGAATTAAAATGGAACACAACATACTAGATTGTGGAATGCAGCTAAACTCGTACTTAGAGGGAAATTTATAGCACTAACTTCTTATGCTAGTCAAGAAAAAGGTCTCAAATCAATGAGTGCCATCTATCTTAAGGAACTAGAAAAAGCAGAAACAAATTAAATCTAAAGTAATCAGAAACAAGAAAATAATCATCAGATTTTTTTTAAAGTAGAAACAGAAAAAAAATAGAGAAAATAAATAAAAACCAACCAAAAGCTGGTGGTTGACGTTCAACAAAAGCTCACTCAAATTGATAAACCTCATCCAGACTTTACAAAGCAGCTATAGCAAGTAAGCCCAGAGGAAATACAAAAAGAGACACTTTAGGGGAGTGAGGAATATGACTATTAGCTTGACTGTGGGGATGATTTCACAGGTGTGATATATTTCAAGGCTTAGCAAATCAAACATTTTAAATATATCCAGCTTACTGCACATAAATGACACTTTAAGAAAATTTTAAGAAATAAAATCAGGTATCAGTCACAGTTTCTCTCATCACGTTGACTATTAACTATGAGGGTAGATGATCTCTATCTATTCCATTCAAAACAACCGCCTTGCTGTGTTCCTACAGTGGTCAAGTTTTCCATGCAAAGGGAGCTGCTTCCTCTGCAATGGTGAGTTAACTTGGCAAGTGTCCTTCCTGGAAGAATAGAGTTAACCAAGGAGTGAAACTGTATTGTATCAGATGCTGAATCAACACATGCTGCTGCTGCTGCTGCAGTGGTGGGAGGGGTGGTGGTGATGGTGGCCAGTGGAATGTAGGAGTGAAAGGTCAAGATGAAGCTGTACAAAGAAGATGAAGGACAAAGAGTCAGTGAGACAAAGAGGATGAATAACAAGAAGAAAAGGAAAAAGAGGTGATTATGAAAGATACATGAGTGAGAAATCAAGTTCTCCTTTACTCTCTTATTTATGATACTAGTACGTGTTACTAATGTCCCTGGATAGATGTCAAGTGCTTAAATGACTTTCAAATACTGTCCAATGATTTAGAATAGTAATATTAGAGATAACATTCTTTTATTTTAGAGAAACCAGTCACCAAGTCAAACAATCACCAACTATTTTCCTCATTTTTCTGGATATCTTTTGCAAGGTGAGGCAAGAATGACAGATTTAAATTGCTAGAGGGGTATTTTCAGATCAGTGTCCCCCAGTAGTATATTGTAATTACTGTGTTACATGTAATCAGGGTTCAGCATATTTAACTCGGCTAATCAAGCACCAGCAGCAGAGTAAGAGCGAAAGTAACAGGATAACCACTCGGTATACTGTTAGATGAGCCCAAATTCTCTGCCCCAATTCTGAATTTTAAAATTATCTACATTTCACTTTCTTCGTCAGAAAGTATATTCCAAATAAATCCACATTTATTTTTAGCAGCAATCAATGGTCAATAAAAAAGGGTAAGATGTTCCTACCTTGACGAAAATGGTTGAATTGCATTCTTGCAACGCCTCCATTAAACTAATCACATGGAGACACACCATTTCTACCATCTGAAACAACAAACATGAGAATCAATTCCATGCTAAGTGATATGGACACTTTGCAAGCTAGTCTGTGCCCACCAGACCCATGCCTATGCCTAGGGGGTCTTTCTCCACAATGACCAGAGGGAGCCATAAGGAGTGGTATTTTTCACCTCTAAAACTTTGACCAGAACCTGAATTTACAAAGCTCCAGAGGCCGTGCCATGATCCTATCTTTTTCTTCTGAATCAGCGCTGCCATTGGATGGGTATTGATCTCTAATCTACACTCCACTGTGATTCACACTAGAGAGTTAATGGCTTCTGCTTCCTTCATTCCCAACGACAGAAGTCTTGGGCTTAGATCGTTTTGTCCATCTTGATCCCTTCTTCGCTGTGTCTTCATCTGGAGTGGCTGTTTGATTTACTGCCAATCTGTCTTGGAGGCTTTGTTCTTTATGGTATAAATAGCCATGTTTATAACAGCTTGAAAGTCCAGTGAAGATGATCTCCCTCATCAGAAATTCCTGAGGCCGAACTCTAAACACGGTCAGGGGACTTTACCAGACTGGTTTATATAACTTAGCACATTTTTCAGAATAAAATTCACTAAAATTCATTTGTAATACTATTTGTACCAAGTTCATTTGTAACATTTGAATGTCAAAAGAGACTGGGAGAAGAGGTATTAATGGTATTATAAAACCAAAGACTAGAGAAGGAACCTGGAACCTCTGGGTTAAGGCCCTCGTTCCATTGTCTGTAAAATAACAATATAAAGAACTTGATCTCCGAGTTCCTTAGTGCCAGTCTATGATCCAAGAAATGAAACTAATTCTACAGCAGTCAGAAATTTTTGTACACCCTAACGCTTTCACATAAATGTCCTTTAACTGACTAAAACCTCTCTCTCCATATAGTCATCTTATCATATCTGCTTCTCTAAAGACTTTGTCCAAGAAAAGGATTTAATCCCCTTTTCAACCAGAGCTATGAGAACATATTTCTTAGATTAACATTCAATCCGTCATAAAATCATTTCCAGAATGCCTTTTGTCGATGATACATTGGAATCATGATGATGGTGTTCTTCCTGGTCCCTTGACCCAATCGGACAAGAATCCACAACAAGACACTGGCTGCTGCGTTACCAACTGAGAAGGCCTCTCCAAAGCAGCAAAGAGAACCAAAGGGCTCCCTTGCAAATTCCTTCCATGCACCTTCCAATCTTGTCTCCATGAGGATTCATCCAAGTTTGTTCACTGACTGGGTTCATGCTAATCAAACCACAGACATTTTCCAAGGAGGCTGGGGTGGCTGCTCTCATTTAGCATCTCCATTCGCATGGAGCTGGGCTTGAAGAATGGCAGGCACAGGTCCTCCTGGGGCCACTCAAGAAGCAAGTCGGACTTGAGGGGACTTTAGGTCTTCATCAAGCAACTCACCTGAGCTCTTCTCAGGTTTTGAGCCCTGGGGTCAACCTGCTCTTAAACATCACACATTGGTGACCTAACTGGCTAGAGTTTTTCCAAATTGCCTTGAAGTTCAAGAATAACATGACTCTCCCTCTTAACTCGCTGCTGTTCTAGCAACAAAATAATCCTTAAAGATAGGTGTTTCCTGTAACTTTCCTTTGGCACTAGACAAAGAAAACAAAAACTTGACTGAATCTACCTATTTGCTGAGTTTTCTCTCTGAAATTCTTACACCAATGAAATACCCAGTTTATAACATAAAAACCCATTGATCCAGGTGCACGATATCACAGCGGAGACCTTTACAAATGGGTCGTGTGAGGACCGCGGATGCTTCACCGTTTAGGGATTCTACCCAGGAGGGGACGCGCCCTCGGGAACTCACCACTTTGTTATGAGCCATCAGCTGAAGGATGCTGGGGGTCACCCGACTCCAAAACTCCAGAGCTGTCAGGATGGCTGTGAAGCTGAACTCATTCTGACTTTGGACGTTGGTGGCCACGGCACTTTGTTCACAATAGACCGTCCAGAGCTGAGCGAAGATAAATGCGTGGAAGAGGGAACACATGTGCAGCACGGAGGTCTGAAAAGGAAAAGATGGGGCGGCGCTACTTCGGGGGGCAGGGTGCCCCACAGAGCCTCCCCACCTGGCTTCAGCCTTCCCAGGACCACAGTCAAAGCCCTTCCGTTCAAGTGATCACAGGCTGCAGGAGTCCTTGCTGAGGTACAAACTCAGGATTCAGCACCTTCAGACAATCTGTTCTCTGCTCACTCAGTGGGAGTGCGCTTGGAGAACAAAGCATCTCTTTTCCAAGAGAGAGCACCTTCATTTGCAGAATAGATGTCCCCGCCCCCTTGTCCTCCAGTGAAGCTAACATTCCCTTCCCTAAAATGAGCAGGAAAAATCATCCTGCTACCATTTTCAGGGACGTGGGGATAATGGAACCCTCCTCAAAGAGCTGGAGTGAAGAGTAAATGAGGTGGGAGAGACGGACACACAGGCCAGCACTTAACGACTGCTGGTAGGAGTCATTAACAGCAGCAGCAATGAAGACAGGATTGGTCCTCGTAAGCACTGGCTGAGTGAATACCTACAACATCCCAGACACTGCTAAAGACTTCGCAGAGACCACCTCCCTACTTCTCAAACCATTTCCTCATCTATTTTTACAGATGAAAAATGAGAAGGTAAAGTAACTCTTTCCAAGGTCACAAAATTACAAATCTCCATCAGCAGTGATCAAACATAGATCTGGGCTAAAATATTAGGAACTGACTGCCTAATATCTTTTGCAAACATCATCCAGGTCACTTGGATGGATTCAGATACCCTGGCCCACGTCCCGGATGCTCTGCAAACCACCGCTGATGCTCCAGGATTTTGCTAAGTGCTATGAAGGGCCTTGGGCTCCTTGGAGCTGATCAGCACCTCCCTATCTAGTTTGCTTGAGCAGGTTTATGGTGGCTGCCTGCCTTGGGTTTGCTTTATTTATTATTTTCTTTATTCCCTTCAGTACAGCATCTTTCTCTATCATTTCCCAAGTCCCTCTGTTGATTCAAACATGGATTTTAGTGAGCTCCCAACGGGCCTTCTTATTTTCATTTTCTTCCTTCATATATCTCTAGGGAAATGAATTGAAAAGACAGTGCATGAAGAATTAGACAGAGCATACATTTTCCTCTACTTCATTTTTGGTCCTAAAACCTGATCCCTGAAATTTTGACCCTATTTCTCGCCTTTTATTTCTCTTCATTATTTTGAGACAGAAATACCTCAAGAAGCTACCACTTGCTTGCCTCCATAATCTGTCTTCATAAAAGTAAACTGAAAAACCATTGAGGGGGAAGAAAAGATAGTGTGGAATTTAAACAACTTTAAATAAGGCATTAGCACAAAGTTGCTTCCTAACAGCCACAGGAGGGCAAGTGATAAGATGCATTTTCTTCTCAGAAGAAGCTTAATTGTCTGATAAGGGTTCCATTAGCAATTTCCATGCATATGGTCTTAATCTTGCAGAAATCACTTACCTTTGATTGCTCTGGAAATCCAATCAGGATAACAATAAGATGGTCTGCGATATGGGAGCCGGCATCCAGAGGTATAGGCAGGCAGGGAGAGGAGGCATTGGGACACACGGCATTATGAGTGAGGGAACCCAGGAGCAGCCAGGACAGCAGGCGGATGTGGGAGACGCACTCAATGAATTCTTTAGGGCTATTGAAGAAGAGGAAGGGTACAGGTGATGTTCTGTGCTCAACAGAGGCTTCTGTGGAAGGGATGCCCGGTGGGGGGCTTACAGGCAATTACAGAAAGGAAAACACCCAGGTAAGCGCGTCCTAGCACAAAAAACGATCCATCTACTTTTCTGGATCCTACTCTAATACAAGACCCCAGCTTCTTGTGTGAAAGCAGTCTTTAGTGATACAGGATTAAATATCATCCTTCTACATTCTGACTAGCTTCTCTAACTCTTTCCTTTCATCAAAAGCTTTCTGAGGACCCCCTGAGAGGGGAGAGGACATGGGGGGAGACATAACTCACAGACGCCCATTTCTCTGCTCTGGCCAAGGCTGTTCAAAGGCTCCAGCCTGCTCAGAGGGCCCACATTCATCATCCCAGGTACACCCCCTTCTTCTTAGCTTCCCATGCAGGCAGGATCGGGCTCACATGCCCTTGATCTCTAATTCATCTCTGCTATAGACTTTGCTCAGCTGCAGCCTGAGCTCCCAGAGGGCAGAAGCTATATAAGTGCTCAGTAAACACCTATTGATTTATTTATTCAAGGAGCTGAAATTAAGAGCTTTGGTGGCAGCTGAGCTCCACGTTTTCATGCTCAACCAGGAGGCCTGAGGGTTTTGTATGAAGGCAGTAGGGTCGAAGGTGCTGGTGCTCAAAAATGCTGCCGGGTCAGTCTCACCTTCCACTCCCAGAAATCTGCGCCGCGTTCATTCGCTCACGCCAAGCTCCAGAAACTCGGGGCACCTGTCTGATCACCCCAGAGCCGGGAGAGGAAGGCTCTTACCCTTGCTGCATTGCAGAAGGCGGGTGGTAGAGCCACGGCAGATAGCGGACCACGGCTTTGTTATCTCTGTGGCTGCCCCGGGAGATCTCCATGGCCGCGATCTGAGCCAGCCCGACTTTGAGATGCCCGCCAAAGGTGTCTTCGTGCAGAGGCTGGGAACACGTCTTCATGTGGCTCTGCAAAACCGAAGGGCGTTTTGTGACTTGGGTAGACCCCCGAAGACATTCCAGGTCACTCTTTAAAAAGATCGTGTTGTCATTTCCATGCCTTTTACCACCAGTCCCAAGCATTCAAGCCACTTGAACTTCTCCAATGGCTTCTGATTGTTCTTAGGGTAAGTGGAGAGATCCTGGGCGTGGCCCCAAAAACCTGGAACCATCTAGCTACTGCGCACCCCTGAATCTCTATCCTGTGGTCCCAGAGACACTGACCTCCTGACCTCTCTCCTTACTGGTCTTCTCTCATGCTTCTCCGGGTCTGAAATACCGTTCCTGCCTTTCTTCGCTTCATCAGCTGCTATTATTCATTGTTCAGATTTTAGACCAGGGGTCGCTTCCTCCAGGAGTCTTCCCTGAGCTCTCTGAGTGGAGCACAGCACTGTCCTGGAGCTCTCTGGCCACTGCCCAACTCTTCTTCATGGTGGTCATGAGAGCTGCAATTTTACTTTCATTTGCATGAAATTTTCATTCAAATTGGCTTCTCCTACCAGACTACAAATTAAAAGAGGGCATTTACTGTCTTTCATCATTGCTACCCTAAATGCCTAGAATAGGGCCAGGCATGTTCAATGCTCAATCTATATGTATTGAATTAATTGAGAAAATCCCTTTGCTCAGTGTGGATTAGTAGAAAGAGCACTGAATGGGGAGCCGAGACCTAGATTCTAGACCCAGTTCTGTCCTGATCAGTCTCCTGACCTTGGCTAAGTCACTTGACATTTTTGATTGGTTTCCTAATATGTAAAAATTAAAGACTAGATTATGTCCCTTTTGATCATCCTGGATCCTGCTTATTCCTTTTCTCTGTATTTTGAGTGTGGCCATAAAACAAGCTAAAAAAACTGTTTAGGTAATAACTGCTGTCGCTTCCCTGAATGTCAAAGCTGTTTAAGTGTGGACATCCAATTCAGCAATCGGCCACCACGTATGACCTGGTAAATAAAGGTAGCTGACTTGGAAATGATCGGGTGTGGATATAGTGAGAACCATCGGCTAGCATTCTGGTCCTCCTTTACCTACATTGGCAAATCTACCCCTCTCCCAAGAAACTCTTGGATCATCTAAACAGAGTCTGGAAACTGAGTTGGGAGGTGAAAGGATCATATTTTTAGCTGATGAACTTCTGGGACCGACGATTCTGTTTATCAAAAAGGAATTATTTAATGCAAACTGCAATTTGGCTGCTCCTGGGGCCAAGTTTAAATTCTGTCCTGCCCTCTGTCCAGGGCCTTCTTCAAATCTCTCAGACTATCAATCTTTTTGCTCCCTCGCTGACTCCTGGCAGGGAAGTTGACTTGCATCAGCAATTCATTTCACCCTGCGAAACAATCAATAAACTCAACAACTTCACTGGGATTTTGTCCACATGCAAATTAAAGTGTGTGCTAGTCTCTATCCTTATTATTTTCCTGAAGAAGATAGCTTGGAGGCAGACTACAAACTCTGAATAGCTGATATCTGCATAATGGTTGATGAAGTACAAAAATCTCTTCCCGTCTTTCACTCCCACCTTGAGACAGTCAGCAAAGGTAGGTATTGTCAGACTTGTTTGCAAATGAGGAAAATGAGGCTTGAAGTAGTGAAATGGGGGGATATAGCACAGTGAAGAAAAGAGACTGGAGTCATTAGTCTTCTGTGAACCTTGACTCAAGGTCACACCATGATCAGAGGTTGAGTCAGCGTTCACATAAGACTCAAGTTTTAACGTTTGCAAAATGGGGCTCAAAAGGGAGATTGTGAGTTGGGAATAAATGGCAGCAGTAAAGCAGTAAAGCAGATGCCATATAAAAATAGCCTTTCCTTTCTTCCTTCTGTCTTTGCAGAGACAGAACTCAGTTCTTCAGACACACAAGACAAGGGTGTGCTCAAGAGTGCTACCGCTGCCACCAGGAGACAGTTCCTCCCCGATGGTGAGTCACCATCATCTTTAGTGGAAACAGGGACTGATTGGAGTGGCCCCGTGGGGGCGTGGAGTGGGGGAGGGTGCAGGCAGCCGAGGCCCGGAGCGGGGAGGGGGCCATGCTTTTAGACAGGGACCGTGCTGGATAAACGGGGGACACAGGTCACCCTAGTGACTGTCACTGGGACAGAATTTTAACCAGATGGGGCAGTAAGACAAAGTTACTAATCGGGGACAATCCGTGCAGGCCGCTTCGTTCTCGCAGATCATTCTGGTAGCTCTAAGAGCAGCAGCTGGAGGCCTCCTACCTTCAGCTTGGTCAGCGTGTGCATGTCGGCCATGAAGTCCAGCACCTCGCCGATGTACTGCCGCACACACTCCAGGGCAGCGGTCCCGCACTGCAACAGAAGGACACCGCCGGCGCTGAGTCACGCCTCGCTTTGCCCTGTTCATGAACGAGTTGTTTCATTTTCGGGATTTCTGACTCACGACACGGCTCTCTGCAGAGTCTGGGACTATCTGCCCGCAGTTCGAACAAACAGGGACAACAGGTCTGCGGTGGCGCTATGGGAGACAGGGGTCTAAAGGCGCTTTGCCACGGGATGACTGAACTGCTTTCCATTTGCTCCGTTTTAAACTGGTGTGCTCACAAGGATGCAGCCGCTCCCCCAGGGGGAGAGCAGTGGGATCAGAGCCTTTATGACAGACACCACCCTGAAATGACTGCGTGACACTCGATCGCTCCAGGGAGTCTCAGGCACACGCAGCACAGACTCTGAACTTCTAGCCCCAGAATCTTGACTCTTTGCCGACTTCAAAAACATATATAAACAAACGGCGTGTTTTCTGAGTCAAATATTCTTACACTGAAGTCAGGTCACAATTTAACTCCTTGGACACTGTAGGTAGAGTATGGAATACACTGTCTTCCCACTGCTTTCTGTCTAGGAATAAAGAAAGATGAAATAAACGGGCATCTTTGCCACCTACGAGCAGTGTGTGAAGGAAGTTTTGAGGGAGAAAAAGAAAAGCATTCTTGCGTTTCGGGTTATTAAACCTGTTCTCTTGGGACAGGGCAGGGGATTAGGATTATAAGCAAAGAAAGGAAACACGAGGAGACTGGCTGTTACATCAAAGCTGCAGGGGAGAACCCACACATCAGCTGGGCAAAAGGCGGATCAAAAGCAGGCTGTCTTTGAAGCCCTCTGAATATTATGTGAAGGCCTTTCTTAGCTTTCTTAGGAAAATCTGGAACATTATATACTTAGCTGGCTGACCCTGTGGCTCTCATTTTCCCATATTCATGTAAATCTGCCCAGCCCTGAACTATATCACCTTCCCTCTCTTCTAGAATGTTACGCCTGTCAGTTCCTCTGACAGGGTAACAAACAGTAAAATAAGGTCACTGGCAGCTCTGTCAGTGTTTTCCAAGCTTTTCATGCGTTCTAAGGTTTTCTTCTTTTGATTTAAATCAACTGCAGGAATTATAAAAGGTTATTGTGGTTCTGCTTTTAGAATATTAATCCTTGAGTTCAAGAAAGGATTTCCCCCTGATTTATTCCATTTTCTCTGACCTTTCACATGTCATGCAAATAGGAGCATATACTCTGCTCTTAAATTTCTTGAAAGGGCTTTGCTTCTTTCAGGCAATATTTTGTGCCATTTCCACTCAGCAAATGTCACAGAAAATAATTACAAGGGGCATTATTCAATATTTGTCTTTTAAGTCTGAATTTTTTAAAAATGAGAGCAAAGCATTTATTATCACTTAGTTACTTTTGTCCTGGAGACAGCAACTACATCTAATAAGACCCTTAAAATGCACTAAACCATCAGGATAATCTTACTAAGCCATTTACATCTATCAAACAAAGCATCTAATTTCAATCCCCTCCTTTTTATTAACTTTGCAAAATGTAAATATAACTTCATATGTGTTATTTAAAAAAAAAGCAAAACAGAGTCTCGCTCCATTTGTTTTAAAAGGTCTATGCTTATTTCAAAAGGAAAACTGACAATAAGAGGGCTGAAAATATACTCAAAACCTCAAAAACATGAATTAAAAGCCAATCATTTCCTCAAAACTTCTATCTGATTTTTAGTTACATTTCTTGGATTATAAAATAATACATGTTGAATATAAACATGGAAAACATAAATTAATAAAAAGAAATATCACCATAATTCTAATTACTGCCCTTCATCTGTGGCACAGCCATTGCTAATACTTTCTTCCAAGTTTTTGAATGTGTTTAACATACATGCATAATTAACATACATACTTTGTACATGCATTTTTTAAGGTTGAGGTTTCTTCTAATCTGCGTTTTAATAAAATCCATCCTAAGTATTTTTCAATTAATTATTCTTTGAAAATTTGATCTGGTAGCCATGTGATAGGTTATCTCTTATATGTACCTTATTTAAACAATCCTCAGATGTTGGACATAATTTTGTTTCCATGTTTTTGTAGCTTTGAACACTGCCTTAATCAATATACTTGTGTATAATTCCTTAGGAACATATTTAATCATTTCCTCAAATAGATTCCTGGAAGTAGACTGTCAAACTACTCTTCAGCAAGAGTCTACCATTTTTCACCACCACCAAGAGTTTATAATAATGCTGGCTTCTACAGACAGTAATTTGTAATGATGAACACCTTAAACTTATATAGTGTTTAGGATACAATGTTCTTTTGATAAAATAAATAGCATAAAAAGTTGCCAGGCATGAGAAAAATACATAAAAGTCACCTTTCATTTTTATGCACTAAAGAAAAGATGATTTCATCAACAATTTTAATCACTCAGAAAAAAGCGATTTGTCAGCTGATTTTAATTTGCATATGTTTTATATTTCATGCTAATCTATAGCTCACTGATTGCTGCTGATGGTTCACTGTTCACTGGAAAGCGTTCTATGTACAGACCTTATCACTGTAGCTATTTTTTGTTGTTACTGTGATTGTGTGTTTTTACTTGTTGATTTCAACAAACCTTTTACATAGTAAGGATATAATTTTTAGCTATTACACAGAAGGTGCTGAGTTTTAAATAAATAAACTATAAGGACGCCAGTGTTTGTGTGGCAGACTTACTCAACCAGACACGTTTCTCTTCCTAGAAGACCATTAGCCCACATTTCCCATCCTCCTCTGCAGTTAGCTGTGGCCACGCGACTGAGCTGCAGCCAATGGAAAGTGAGCAGAAGAAATATGCACCACCTTTAGATCTGGCCCATGAAAACCCTCCTCTTCTCTTTCTTCAACCACCAGGTAATTCAGAGGACCGCATAGGATGGAGGGAGCTTGATGCCTAAGAGTTCAAAGGCAAGTCCTCCTCCCTCTCCTAGTCAGGATATCCATTTAAGCATCACATGGGCAAACAATAAGCTTTTGTGGGTTAAGCCACTGAAAAATTAGAATTTTATCTCAAGACACCTTGCAGTACCCTAACCTCTATCAGAACACTTTAAAAAAGCCATCATCTAGTACTTTTACTCCCAGAAATCTATTATGAAGAAACAGTCTAAAATATAGACAAAGGCATGGATCACATATTAATTACAATTGCAGAAAATTTAAAAATAAAATATTCAACAATAAGTAATGTTTGTCAATATTATTTTTAATGGCATCATGCTAATATGTTTTAAATGTGTTATCACGTCAATCTTCAACTTAGAGATTAGGTCTTATTGCATCCTATCCTCAGATAATCCAAATCAAAAGAATCATAGATTAAAGATAAAATTCTTGATGGAGACCTAGTAAATGACAAGACTCAAACCCACACGTTCTACCTGCTATTCTTGGGTGTATTCACATGAGAGACTCTGAAGTCTTTAAACTTTGGAAAAAATGCTGATGACATAAGAAACCAAGGTTCCATCAGTATTATGGTTTCAGCTGTGATTAAACAAATATAAACAGAAAAAGAAAGAAAACACAATATTTTAGCACTAAAATAAGTCCTGGTTTGAATGCTATTACATCAAAACACTAAAACTATATTTTAAAAGATAATGGTTAGTGTGATGGGTAAAGGTGATACAAAAGCAAATGAATAAACCCCTTTGAGAAAACAATGTGAGAATATGTACCATTGTGATATTCTTAATTGTCTGACTAATGAATTTAGCCCAATGATAAAGTTCAAAATAAATATGATGCTCTTTGTAAGAATGCAGATGTACACATCTTACATATATTATATATGTACATATATATCATATGTTCTAAGGTTATATACACACACATATATTCTTATACATACGTGTAAATATGTGAATAAGCAAATTAGGAAGCTGAATGAATCAAAACATGACAAAATTTTCCTTAACAAAAGAATTCTTATTTTAGGGTAGAAGGATTAAAAGCGGCCTTTTTCCTTCATTAGAACTTTTCTTATCACACCCTGGTGGCCTAGCACATGGGGCCACAGGATGGAGTCCACAGACATCCCAAGGACCTGGGTTCGAGACCCAGAGTGGGGGGAACAACCAGGATGAACAACTAAATAAAATAAATAATTTTTTCTTCCTCCTCTCTCTTCCTCTCTACCTGCCTGCTTGCCTTCTTTCCTGCCTGCACCTTTCCTTAAAAAAATTGTCTACTGAAAATATAAGTAATTTTTTCAATTAACAACAAGTATCTCTAAAGTATCTGAGTTTGTTGCAGTACCCTAGCAGTATGACTTCTCACCTACTCCATCAGTGATGATCCACATGTTTTACCAAATAGTTCACTAACTGATGACACTGGAAATTAAAAAAAAAAAAAAAATCTTCAGAGAAATTATTAGAAATAAAAACAAGGTATCACTATGTCTATTTCTTCCTGGCAGTACTTAAATCAAATTGGTTAATTGGACCGACTCAATAGAAGAAAATTGATTCTGGAAATTTAAACTTTAATCATCTCTATTTTGTATGTCTGGCAATTTTTCTTCTCCTTAACTCACTACAATTATATTCATGTTTGTTAGAATTAATAGTTTCCAGAGAGGGGGATTCATTTCAATCTTCACTAGTCCTCCTTTCAACAAGATGCTAATATGTCTTCAATTTTACAGTATTTGTTCTATCTAAAGTGAACCAGGACACAGGCCAAACCTCTTTCTTTCACTAAATGAGGCAGCGAGAAGACACAGAAAATACAGACGACTCAGACAGGACTTACTCCAGGGACCGACGCCATCATCTGCTTGCTCAGGATTGTCGACTCAGCTAGTTTGGTTCCAGCATCTGCACAAATAAACTAATAAGAAATTGAAAGGATAATTATTTTTAAGAGCATTTGGACAGTAAAAAGTCATTTCGAACTTATTAACTTGGCTGAATGTCACTGGTGACTACTCTGGTGATGATCTGCCGAGGACACATGGGACTCGCTAATCAGGACTGCTCATCCCAGCAGGAATTCAGAATCAGGACTGAGATTAAGAGACAGCATCTTACTTCACCAGGACAGCTGGGTGGCACTGAAATGGTGCATTCAATCGGCAACGAAAGGAAAGATGTCGGCATTATCTGATCTATTCTGAAATCACTTACTCTTTAGCATTTCTCGACAGTTACTGAATTTTCTGAGCTTTTCTGAACTTCTCTCATAATATCATATATTTAGAATGAAAACAGAAAAACAATCAGCCTCAGAGTATTGAATCAGTTTCTTCATTTCCAAGGTCCTTCAGTTCCTCCTCCTGCCTTACTCACTCACCTTCTGTGCTGATAATGATGCCTCCCCTGCACTGTGCCCCCCACCTCCAGGTTTTTCTATATACTTCCATTGGAAAGATCTGGAAGTCTACCCCTCAGCCTCCTCTGAGCAGTACCAGCCTAGAGCCTGACATCTCGGAGGACTCAGCAGGAATTTGTGAAATGTATCAACGAGTCAGTTAGACTTGAGATCATGATGAGGTGGGACCTGCCAGATTACATTTTGATTTGCTTTACTACAAATTTTTACAGGTGTTTCCTACTTAGTGCAACACTAAGTTAAACATAAAGTTCACAGAGCTTATTATGAGCAATTAGCTTCTGCTTAATTGCTCTTTCCTGAAAGAAGCTTTAGCAATGACATTCCGAACACTTAGGGAGGTCACGACCACAAGGTCACGGAGGCTGGCTCAGGCCCTGTCAACTGTGTGGAAATCGTACAGGTTGAATAACAGAGAAAATCTCAAGTCCTGAAGAGGAACAGAGGCCAGTCTATTGTCAGGCGAATCAGGGCTCAGAATCTAAGCATTATCATTGGGCAGTGGGATTTGACCAAGCATTGGCTCTGAGCCAAAGGTCTTCTGAGGGCAAGGAGTCCTTTGATTTTTTGCTCAAAGTCACAAGTTGATCTTCAAGGGTAGGAGATGTGATCACTCATAAAAGGTCTGTTTGTACAGGGAACTGAGCTGGGGTCAGGGGACAGCAACTGAGCTGGGGTCAGGGGACAGCAGCTGAGCTGTCTCTGAAAGTTCCATGACAGAAACGGAGGCATCTCCACACACACTCTAGCATTTCCATTTGCCTCAAATGCAATCACAGAAAGTTGAAGAATCTATTTGGCCATTAACTCTGAATCGGTCAAAGAAAGTTCTAGATAGTAACATCCAGGAAAGACCTAAAACTTTCCATTATTCTCTTTGGGAATGCCTACGTCTACTTCCTAACTTGATCTTACTCTACTATAAGGGAAAGTAGATAAATCAGGTTAAAAAAAATTAACATCTATACTTGTACCCCAAACTTCTAAACAAAAAGGAAAATATTTGAGAGAAGAACATCATGGAAAGAAGAAACATTCCAGCCTCCAGGCAGATAATGAATGCTTTCCCATAAAACCTATTTTCAAGAGCTGTCTGAGTCTGAGATCTAAGACAAACTACCTGTAACTGCTCCAAACCTCTGTCAGGACACCACCATTTCTAATAATTTCTTTACAACAGAACTGAGAGAAGGCTCAGCCGAGAGAGGTCAGAGGGAGGACAGGGTCCACCTGGGGGCAGGACAGGGCAGCACAGGCCTGAGATATTCGGAAGGACGGTCCCCAAAACACATTTCCATGGCTCTGCTGTGCTCTCCAGGGCAGGAAAAGACTTGTGAAGGAGAAAGACTTCAACTGTCTCTCTCTCCCTTGAGCAGAAGCTTTTCTCAGCTCCCATCCTCGGCAAAGCGGAAGGAGGGGATGAAGTAAACACGTGTCTGTCCTGTGGTGTCCAGACGTGAGACCGAGTTCAAATGTCTGACTTGTAATAACGAACAGATAACTTCAGAAGTCAGAGTTCATCAGAACTCACCCTCTAAGTTAGGGAGGTGCCAGAGAGTTTGATGAATTAAAGGGAATTAAAATGCATCTGTCTTTAAAATCATCTACTTTTTTTAACTGATGCCTTTGAATCCAGTGTGATTTTACACATGCACAACTGAAGCCTCCGTAGGTCTGTCGTTTGACATAGCTGCTAACCATGAACTGAAAAACTCCACCACATAGGAGAACTGCTCACAATACAAACATGACTAAAACCAGAGGGAGAGAAGATGACTGTGGTAGAAGAATTCTCTACCTTCAGATAGAAATATGCGCACCTGCACGCATACAAAAGAAATGCAAGATCCATTAATGTGTCATTCCTAAGCTCATTACCAGAATGAGACTCAAAATAGTATCTCCACCTCTCATCCCAGAGACTGATCGAATTCTTACCAACTCAACTAATATTCATAAGCCAACGTCAATAGAACCTGAATTAAAAACCACAGCCGCGTCTCTGCCATTTCTTTGTCCTTCAGCCCACCACGAACCCATCTTTGGAAGAAAGTCTTTCTCCCACATGGTTTCTCACAGCTGGGAAATGCAGGTCCACCCCACACAGTGGGCGTGTCACACGCAAGTTCAGCAGCATGTCTGCTCGTGACCTAACAGGAGCTGAGGAACTTCTCTCTGATTGGGACTTATCTCGTCTTTATGGTGACTTCTTATGCGTTAACACTCGATTCTAAAAACTCTCCATCCACCTTGAGAACAATTATAATAACCTGCTATTACACATAAAATATCTACAGCAGAGCAGCAGGAGAGAAAAATGCTTTGGGTAAAAGCAAGATCTGAATTAAACAATGAAATAGTGCATCTGACCAAAGTGTTAGAAAACTATAACCTCAGGGAGGACCACTTAGAAGCTAAAAATATTCAATACATATACTTCTATATGACAAATTCTTTCCTGGATCCGTATGTTTTTATATTTAAAACACAATCTACTTGATGGCACACCCTGCTGGCCTAGAGGGTAAGGCCACCGGAAGTAGTCCACATCCATCCCAAGGACCCAGGTTTGAGACCCGAGGCCAGGGGAAACCACCAAGATGAGCAACTAAATACAAGAAACAACAATGCTTCCAACGCCTCTCTCTTCCTGCCTTCCTGCTACTCGTTTTCATTCCTGCCTGCACTTTTCCTTTAAAACAGAAACAAAACCAACCAAAAAAATCCACTTGAACATTTAAGGACACTTGACTTTACATATAATTCAGAATGAATACGAGGAGTCATGGTTGGATGTCCTCAAAAGGGCAGGCTAGGAAAATTCCCATGAGGCTAGCCTGCAGGAAGGGTTTCTAGGAAGGGAAGCACCGGCTGCTGCTTGTCACGGCTTTGAGATGTTATTAAAACTTGGCGACCTCACATCCTGAGGCAAGTGTTCCAGTTTTCTTCAGGGGAGTCTCCAGCTGCCCTCATACTTGGTAAAGAACACTCTACGAACGGAATATAAATGACTCCATCTTTGTCACTATCTACTAAGTTATTGACTAGAGAAATAAAAGAAGAAATACTCTAGTGCTTTCCTGTGTGGTGAAAGAACAAACGGTAAATACAGGGGTTCCCCTCAGTCAAGGGCCCAGCTTTTGGAGTTCCAGGTGACTCTTTTCCCTCCAGTTTGTGCTTTCTTTACTGTTTCCAAGGGGCACTTTCAATGAAATAACGCCACCTCCAGTGCCTTCAGAGGATGGTCACTGTACCTACGAAGAAGGTCACTCTCTGTCCCGGACACATGGCCATCCTGTGAGCCTGGTCCTCCAGGGGCCAGACACATTGGGACATTGATGGGACACTGCCCATCATAAAGTGGGAAGGCCTCTCTAACTACAGGCTACCACCTCTGGCCTAAGAGAAGCTACTAGAAAGCAGGTTAGCACCTCTGCTTTCCTCTACAGAACACCTGGAGGATTCAGGCAATCTGGGGCAAGAGAAAAAAGAATGGGAAAACCCTAGAGAAAGATGCCACTCAGGAAGAAAGGCAAAAAGTGGGCTCTCCCTCATGCCAGGGGGTCCCTCAGGAGAAATGCTCTCCACGACTCAACAAGGAATCTCAGGGAAGAAAAAAGGGAGCCACCGCTTTTTAAGGTATGCCTCTCTTTTATTTCTCTCAGTCATGAAAACAAAACCAAAAAAACATTATTTCAAAAAACACACGATGCTTCGCATTTTTTGCGGAAGGCTGAAGTAGCATCCCTCACGTTGCTGCCTCTCAGGATGTGACCTCGAATACCTCTGCGACCTACAAAGGGCCCAGCGTGACTTCTGAATTCAACTTCATGATTCAGTGACAAATAGACACTTGTCTTAAAATTTTGAAAACGATATCCATTTAAAATAATGTCAGGATCCAAAACCACTCAGAATACATAGTCACATACTTGTAACTTTTTTTCCTCAAGTTAATTTGTTTTGGTTATTTACTCACCTAGCTGTGATGCAATAATCACTATTTTCGTGGTTTCCTTAAGCACGGGGCAATTTACACTGTCAGTGTTCTTTTGCTGTCTTGTGACAAGTGCTTATTATGGCTGACTAGTGTACTTCAGAGAGAACCAGCCCCAGCTGCCATCAAAGTGGGGGGGGTGCCAGACCCCCAAGAAGGTCAGTCACACCGCCCTGCTCTGCTCGAGATGGAAGACAATGAAGGCAATGCTCTCTAGAGCGCCTAGGAAAGAGCCTCAGTGCCTGTGAACCCGGGTCATTTTGAGACACAAGCCCAACCGAGATGCTTAGAAGCAAGGGACTTCCAGACACTGTCAACCACTAAAATGAAGTCCCTCGTGGGCTATTTCACGAAACGGAGCTCACCTGCCCTCACTTACGAACCATCGTCGACCCCACCCACACTCAGGGCGCTCGGCGGCCCAGCTCAGACTAGTCCCTGCTTTTCACTTCGGTGGTCCTGCCTCTGCTCTGGTAGCTGTGAGTGGGCCCCTCCGACCTACTGGACTGTGACTCTCTAGAGGACAGAAATGATTCATGCTTCTTTTCGTCCCTCACAGAACTAGTTTCACAGTTTCACAAAAAACAGCCTCCATTTCTGTCCTGTTCAGTCAGTGGAGGGGCTCGAAGTACATGGTATTCGATCATGACTCATCTATGATCTTCTTTCTCACGTCTGGGCAGAGATTTTTGGTTTCAGCGTATACACAAAACTTCCTTAATTTTTTCAAACACAAGTGGTCTCATTAGAAGCACTACAAACAAGGCACACGCCTACCTGGACAAGCAGAAGGAGGTTTGTATCTGGCAGCGGAGATTTGAGCTTCAGAGCCTGGAGAAGTTCTAGAACAACACTACGAGACAAGTAGAATTTATCCCGCTCCTAAACAAAACAAAAGAGCAGACGGTAAGTGATTTCCAAAAATTCAGCTGGAATTGACCTATGTCAAAAGAGCTTCCAAAAGATTCACAGATCAGAGATTTTAAAAAATAGTATTTAGTAATGCATGATGAACTTCCTGAAGAAATGAAACTAAAAAGAAACTATAAAACCCCATTTTTATATATGTAATAAGTTTAGTGAAGGGCAGAGAAACTAAAACATAATGAGTAAGAAAAAGAGACTCGCTTAAATACTGAAATCATGGGACTTGGTTTTTAGTCACAGGGACAGATTCCAAGAACTGCAAAAATTAAACAAATGCAAATGTATATCTTCAATAGAAAATTATTTTGAGAGTAACATGAACACTGTTCAAAGGCTCTTGTGTCGTCTCTAAGGAGTTTATTTTTAAGTGGACTGTTTCAAGCACGCAGTCTACTCCTACTCATGCAGAACATGACCTGAGCAGGTAAAATTTTCATTTATCTGCCCCAAATTTGTTTCCTGAACAGAGCATTAGTGATCTGCATCAATTCCGGAATTGATATAAAGTCTGTTTTCCCTCTTGAATCACTTATTACATATATGTTAGAGCTTCTCATTGTCTTCTCTCTGCTGCACTCTAAGTAATTTCTTCAGATCTATTTTCTACATCACCAATTTTCTCTTGGGCCATGTCTAACTTGCTGTTTAATCTGTCCATTATGTTTTGGGTTTTGTTATGTCAATAACTACTTCTTTTCTAGAATTTCTACTTCATTCAAATCTCTCTAGTTCTTTTCTTTTTTGAAAGTTACTAGATTTCTTCTCATTTTTTCCATCATCTCTCCTATGTCATTTAAATGATGTCTTTCTAGTTTTCATCACACAGCTCTAAAATGGAAGTTCTTAGGGGAAATAACCTTGCCACCTTTGACTCTGCTAATCTAGTTCATGGTGGATTATTTCTTGATGTGTTTTGTAATTTTAGATTCTGAGCTCATACTCGGCAGGATTTTAGTTCTGGAGAGACTGCTGGAAATAGCCTGAGGTATATCCCTTCAGAGAAGTTTGAGACTTGCTTCTGAACTCACTTTCGCCAGGTAAGTCAAGACTATTACTAGATCAATACCAGCGTTACTTGACTTTTCTATTTGGAGGTTCCCGGAGTATGCAACTATTATAAATTCAAAATTCTAACCCTGTTTATAGATAGGCCTTTAAAAAAAAATTTTCCAGGGAACTATAAATCTTTCCCTCAGTTTCTAGCTTCCAACAGAATATAATCTTTGTAAACGCCCTTTTACCAAATGTAAAACCTTTCAAGAGCTCCAACAACTCAGCTCCAATGCCCAGCCTGACTCACAAGACCTCATCGCCTTTCCCTGTGTGCGCTTTGAAACTCAAGTTTCGGCAGGCCTTGGTGGCTCAGCAGTTACAGTCTGCAACTCTGGATGGCAAGTCCATGTAAAAGCCCCAGGATATGGGTTCGCAGCCCGGGACAGGTCAGGGGAAGGAACAACCAACTTGAACAGCTAAAGTGATGGATAAGCATTTCTTCCTCATCTCTTTTGCCTCTTGCTTGCCTGCCTACTTACCTTTATCCTTGCCTGCTTCCTTCCTCCAAATAAATGATTCTTAGAAAACAAACACTGAAGCCACGAAGTTAGCATAACAAGAATGGTGCACTTGAAGACTCCACAGTATCAATTTAGATGCTTTCACCAAGGGTCTCAACTTCATCTTCATTTTTGCTCCTTTTCTGCTTACAAAATCAGTTCTGCATTGAAAAGTGTGTTTACTACACTATATCCAGCACATCTAGCTTTTTAAGCGGGACTTGTTTTAGATCATCAGAAAGGAACATCTCCCAAAGCCCTTAACCTTCTTTTGATTAGATAAGGGAGGAGGGTCAATTACATACTGAGTTTTTTTTTAACATTGCTGTCAAATTTCTTACTATCTATGAAGAAGGTTGGAACATCTTGGATTAAGAGTTTCTACAACTAATTGTCATTTTGGGTTGAAGAAATGAGAAAGGGCAGATGATAACAGGAAGTGGGATGTCACTAAAGTTATGCTAGATTTCACAAGATATATATTATACAACAAATATTCAAAACCTTGAACATGAACCTGAGTTTGAAATCGTGGAAGGCCTCTGAAATTAACACCAAAAGTGTTATAATATAGATAGTACAATTTCATATTGGTTCGTCCTCTAAAAATATTAATTTGAATAAGTCAAACATAAATAAAGTTAAGAAATAAAATTACTTCTAAAAATAGAAGAGCTTTTCATTGCATTTAAAGCTATGCCTTACAGGTCCGTTTCTTTAAGTAAACACAAAAGGGAAGTCATGCTTCCAGGATTTGAAAAAAGAGGAAAAAGTCCTGATGATTTGGATAGAAAACATGTGCTCCAGGCAGGGTAATAAACAGTTTATAATCAGAAAGACGAAGAAGGGAAACTTCCCACGGAACACTTAGCATGGCGGAATGGACACAGGGTGGGGAAAAAAAAAAAAGGAAAACATGTTTTAAATAGAATGAAAGTCTGGTCTAAAATGAAGATTTTTAAGCAGAAAAGAAAGAGCCTATAGAAACAGACAACACAAACGCAGGGGCATTGCGAACGTTCAAGAGAGAACCAGGACACAGAGACCCCATTGACTGTAAACATGGAAATCTGGGAAACTGGAAAAGAAACACTTGCACATTGTTCTTAAAGACAGGAATGCCCCCAATTTGTCCTTCCTTCTGCGTTTCCATTAGGACAGAATTTACCAGCCCCAATGAGGAACCAGTACTTTTCCACTTCCTTGGGAGTGGGGTGGGGAATGCTAACGATAATGCAATAGAAAAATCATTATTAAGGCAAGATGACGAAAGATGAGATTACAATCTCAGAGGCCAAGATCCCAGAACTGGGAAGACAGATTAATGATGAGAATTAAGGAGCTCTTACAGGCTTGTACAAATGACAAGTTGATATTTCTCTAATTTGGGTATAAAAGTGATATGTAGAGATGGCTTGCCTACCAATCATGGGTGGTGAACTTGAGAAAGACATTCAGAGGTCATGGAGACCATTATCTGCTTTCATCTGAAATACTTCTCTGCTAAACCATGTCACCTCAATTCTCCAAATTTGCATATTTAAGAAGTTTATGGACAAGGGTATAAACTTTTTCCTTCCAATGATATATATTAACCCTCAGCGAATTCTTCATTTATTTAACTATATTGAAGCAGTTCACCTAACAAAGATTTGACAATGATTAGAAAGGAAGTTTCCACCCATTTTCAGTCTCCTGGGGGTGTGGAGTGGAAGACATTTGCAGCCTTACCTTAGTAAAAGCTCGGTAACATAAGCCACACACCTCCACCAGGTAGGCCAATGTGAAGAGAGCGTTCTGAATTACAAAGCTGAGCAGTTTTGAAAATGGTTCCAACAAACTCTGCAATGAGATCAGGGTCAAAATTCATTGTTAGTCCTTTCATTAAAAAATAAAAGGTATTGAAATCTTATGATACATTAACTCATGGGATCATTTCAAAAAATGTAAAGAAGCACTTATTTATTTTTATTTTAGTTGTTTGTCTTTCATTTGCAAACCTACCTCAGTCCTCATGTCCACCCCCAAGCACTCAAGACTGTGAGGTTTGCATGAAAATCTTCCACTCGCTTCTCAGACTCTTTAGAAATCTCTGGGTTCAGCAGACCCCTTCCTCGAGAAGTCTGTTGTTTTAGTTACCTGCTCCAACTGCCCTTGCAGGTAAGTAGCAAAGCACTATTAGCTTAGACAAAACCCATCAGGATGCCGTTTCCTAACAATAATCAGGAAGATGCTGTCATTTTTGGCTTCCCTGTGGGAATTCTGGTTAAAGGTTCAGTTTTAAAGGTTTGGTTTTAGATCTATCTGTTCTGGAAGTCATCTAGAAACATGCATTGAGCACCTGCTAAGCTTCAGGCAGATGGTATGTTTTCTCAGTTAATTAAAAACAAGCTCTAGAATCTCACACAAGTGTTTTCAAACTCTATCTCTCTGTGACCTTGAATGAGTGATTGAATCTCCCTGAACTTAGTTTTTCCTCTGTAAAATGAAGATAATAATGCCTTCCACTTCATGAGTGTTGTTGGGAGAATGAAAGGAGAGGATGTTTATAAAACGCGTGGCAACAGAAACCCCCATCGCTGTTAGCTGAAGTCGGCGTCATAACCTCCGAAGCTTTACCTCAAACCCTGTGCAGTAGCTGAGGCCCGGTGAGTAGCAAGGCACTTGTTTCAGGGACCTGAGTGGAATCAAACCCAGGGCAATTCTCAGGAGGCAGAATTGCTCCATAGACAAGACAGGATAAATTCAAAGACGACCATGTCGTGATGTCCACTACTTCCCACCTCTATAGTCGCTATTCTCTCGATTACAAAATGAATACATGCTCTGTGTGTAAAAACAGAATCTGTAAGGAAGTTCAGATGAGGACATGAATGTCCCCAGTAATCTCACCAGCAAGTGAAAATATTTCACTCTATTTCCCTTCTTCATTGCACGCCAGTATATGCAGTTGAAATCTTACACATATATCATCCTACATTTTGTTTTAATTAACTTAATATCATAACATAAAAATATCCAATGCTATTCAATTCTTTGTAGAAATCATCCATTTTTAATGCTATAGAGGTAACATGTTATTATAAATAGCATCCCAAGAAATATTTTTGCATGAAATTTGAATTTGCATTTTCTTCCGTAGAATAGAGTCCCAGAAAAAAAAAAAAGAAGAATGACTGAATTGGAGGATTTGAACATTTTTTGAGATCCTTTTTCCTGACTGATACAAAAATAAATTCATTACATTATAATTGCCCCTGAGGAATAGGAATTAAATCTTTTATTTTTGTTTGCATTCCTGACAGAAACTACTTTCCACACTAAAAAACCTTAAAGAAACTCCTTGAACTAGTGGTGTTGATTTAGTATTACACTCCATATAAATGTCACTGCCTTGAAACAAGGATGACGGATGAGTAAGGACAGGAATATGTCTCTAGCTGATATATAATGCATGTTTATTGGTCAAAAAGAGAAACCTGCATTCAAACTTATACAGAAACTTGCTCTTTGATCTCACAAAGCAGCAAGGTGCTGGACAAATGGGACTGGGAATGACAGGGTTTAGGTTGAAGCCACTAGCCAGCTGTGTGAACCTAGCCAAGAAACTTCATCTCTCTGAGTCTGTTTCCTGAACCGTAAATGAGCAGATTTAACCAAATGATCATTGCCACTTTGCATATAAACCTTGAGTCTACGAAAGCACCGTCAAGGTAAAAAGTTACAGGGATGCGCCTTCCTGGTATATTAACTAGCAGTTATAAGTCATCATAATACAGCCTCCTGCACCTTCACATAAAATGCAGCCCAGAACTGTAGCCAGGAATACAAACAAACAAACAAAAAATGGTGAATGAGACCCAGCAAAAACCTTCATGAAGTTCAAGGCCTCAGTGGGGAGACGTCAGTACAAAGGAAGGGCTAATCGAGAGAGAGTTGCTATCACACACTGTGGGGTCTGATATAGGAAAATGTTGCTACAAAAGATACAAGCACTTTTTCAAACGGAAGGGAATCTTGAAGACAGAGAAGGAGCGCACCTCACTAACAAGGATATAAAGTATTTCAGGCAAAGGAGATGGCCTCAGCAAAGGCAAGGAGGTATGAAATTAAAGTCATAAATATGAAGCAGTTAGCACAATGCCTGCCACAGGGTAAGTGCTCAACAAACAGTGGTTATTGTGTTGATGATGATGATTCTGAAAGCACGAAGGAGGCATGGGGGATGGGACGGTAACTGAAGACTCCTGGGAAAGGCTGGCGAGTTAGGAAGTACCTTCTGACGTACCACACTAAGGATGTGGCCTTTATTCCCAAAGAGATGAGAAGTCATCCAAGATAATTTAAGGAAGGAAGCAACACAATGAGATCTGTGTTTAAAAGGATCCCCTGGTTCGAGGTATAATGGAGAGACTGGTGCAAATGGCCCCAGACTAAAAGATGTCATTTTTAATGCTACTGTGAGCTCTTCATACTAGACTAACCTGGCATGAGAAAAGGAAGGGAGGTTGAATGTGAGACATTCAATGGGCAATAAGTACTTCTTGAATATTGCTACGTCTGTCTTTTAAGGTCAGTGAGACAGGGAACAGCCAGTGTTGCGTCTTTCTGAAACATACATACCCTGGTGGCATTGGTAGAGGGCATCTTCAAGAGGCAAATCATAATTCTCAGGCTGGAATCTAAACAACACTGCAAACAAATATGAGAAAAGTTAAAGTCAGTACGCTTCACAGTAAATCTTTTGCTTCATGTATTTCCTGAAAGCATTTATTTTAGAAGAAAAAAAATAATCCAAAAGATAGCTGCCTCTTTATTTTCCATGCCATATATTCATGTTGGAAAAAAAAATCATTCTCAGGTTTAAATTTTTTTATTAAACAATGTTAAATGATCAAATAATTTAAATATACTTCTCAATGACTTCTCAGAGTTATAGGCCTAAAATTAAATCAGAGAGAGTTGGATAAAGAACTAGATGAATAGGTAGCTGGATGAATGAATAGATGGATGGAGAGGTGACTGGAAAGGATGGAAGGAAGGATGGACAGACGGACAGATGGACAGACTGACAGGTGGATAGATACATATATATTAAATGTCTCCAACCTAAAGGGGTGCACTAATTTGTGAAAGCCCACATGGGGAGAAAAAAAAAAGACAGATCTATTTAAAAACATCAGACTTCTTTGTCCAAAGCGGGACATGGCGAAAACCTGGAGAAAAGCAGTAAAATTTCTACAAGACAAGACAGTGCCTCGCAAATCTATTTGAGCTCTATTTTGGCCGGACTCCATGTCAAAATGTACTCTTAAAATTGAGTGT
Organism: Solenodon paradoxus; assembly: GCA_004363575.1. Classification (NCBI taxonomy): domain Eukaryota; kingdom Metazoa; phylum Chordata; class Mammalia; order Eulipotyphla; family Solenodontidae; genus Solenodon; species Solenodon paradoxus. The sequence goes on along the minus strand of RJWH01000627.1, from coordinate 576,534 downwards.
GCTGGGATCGGGGTGAAATCTGAAAGCAAGACTCAACAGTTATGTTAGCTGGCGTCAGAAAACCCTCGCGAAAGCAGGCGACAATGAGATCTCTGCAGTCTGTGCAGTGTCACCCTCTTCAGGACGTACAGACGCAGCAAGGGGAGGACTCCGGGGGGAACCAGCGGCATGGGCGTCACCGGGAGGCACGTCACATGCAGCTTCCAGGGCCACACCCCTCCCGAATCCCGAATGCCAAGAGGAGGCCCACTGCCCTGCGTTTCAGTCGGTCCTTCGAGGGCACTGCAGCTCACTCAAGTCTGAGCACCACTTCTCTCTAGAGGAGACACACTGATGGGGACAAACTACAATAGGCTTTTCAGCGCCTTAATATTTTCCCCAGAGATTAAAAACAAAGCAGTAGGGGATGAGAGACTGTACCCAGATCTGATCGAGTGGTGAAGCTTTTTAGACTAATTCTGAATGCGCTTCATAAGCACCTCTGAAGGGACCCTTCGGTCTGTTTAATGTGTTCCATGTGGCATTTGCATTATCTCAAACCCAGGGCTGAAAACAGACTGCTCTTGGGTTCCTGTCATGTTATAAAAATCAGAAAATACCAGCTTGGAAAACACAGCAAGATCACCAGCACAGGGCCTGCCTTTGCACCTGACAATTCGCTGATAGCAGGTGAGCCTGTTAGAAAGGGCAGGAGCTTTCTAGCTCTCCAGGGTCTCAACTCTCATCTCCTCTAGCTGTACGCCAGTCATGAGCCTTGCAGTCAGGTCCCTTATGAGCAGGGCTGACTGTCATCAGTTAGGCTTCCCAGCTGCTGACAGCTGGCAATACTTCCCATTGGTCAGCGTTCACGTTCAATATTGACTGTAGCATCTGTCTATAAGCACATGAACTGTCCCACCCTTCTCTTAAGCAATGAAGGGTCTTAAAATGGTTCTCTGGTTCCAGGGAGGGTCCATATACTACAACGCATGCACTTGATGTCCCATGTGTGTGTACTGTGTGTCTGTGAATATGTGCAGTAAAGATACATAGACACGGCTTCAAAGCACTGATCCTGAATAAGCCCAGGTCTGTGAGCAAACAAGGATCACAGGATGTCACAGGTGGTCAAGATCTCGGTATCCCTGCATTTGACAGTCATCTCAAACGCAAAGAAGTACACTCCAAGGTCAGGGTCCCTGAGCGATCATCCTTACAGACCCTCTTCAGGGGTCCTATTTCCCAAATCCTCCAATTTAGAAGAAGATATTATCAGAAGTGGCTGGTCTTTAGAAAACATGGATCCACAGATCACTTATTTCAGAAGACGTGCCACTCACAGGCAGCTTGTCAGATCACGAAGTGATTCATATTGCTGCCAGTTAAATACTTCTGCACTTACATCAATCACAAGGGTTTATGTAGCAAATGAAGTTCGAAGACAAGCAAGGTCAGCGCTAGCCACCTCTTTTCCCCTGGCTAGAGGGACTCGGATGCCTTCCACTCACCTCTACTTTCGAAGGACTCTAGCAATCTCTTAGCGGAAAGATGGAAAGAGATGCTCTGCAAATAGTGAGACCACTGCACTGTGAAGAGACTTGAGGTCTAATCCAGTGACCTCTCTGAACTCAGTCCCCCATCTTGAAAATGGGAGCACTGGAGAGGATGGTTTTGTCCGGCTCCCCTGCGTTAGCAGTACAGGATTCCCTTTTTGCATTGAATGGGCTCATACAGATAATGTTCTTAAGGCTACACAGTTCTAGTTAGATAACTGTGTGCCTTCTTGGAGGATGGCACAGGGCAGAGCTGGGGTGGGAGGCAGGTAAAGGAATCAAACAAGTATCTGCTTGATCTTTCAAGGGTTTTATTCATCCACACAATCACTTCCCACCAGATAGTTCGCTGAAATTGAAGCTCTGTGTCTGGTCTACTTTTAGACAGAGCAATGTGTTCACTTATATACTTACTTAATAGCCACATGAGAAAATTTTTCTGGATAAACACAATCTATTGTCTTCCTGAATTTTTGATCAACTAGAAACATGAAATCACTAAGTCAAAAAGCCGACGGCTTGTTGCCATCATGCTGCGACATTTGGAGAGAACAAAGGGAATGATGCTCCGCGCTTGATGGCCCACAGATGCCTGGTAGCCTTTCAGGAAACACTGCAGCCCTGCTTCTCTGTAAGCAGATGATCGGCAGACAAGAAAGTCATTTAAAATGGAACTCTGATCTCAGCTTACCTTCAGAGGCAAAACACAAGGCAGCTTGGCAAAAAACGTCTGAAACTGGTTGCTGATTGTGGTCCAGAGACTACTAGGAGAATCCATAGGCAAAGCTTCCATAAAGGTAGCAATGTTTTCCAAACAGCGTATCATAGCACCCCCTGCTGGTAAATTCTTTTTGTTATTTAGACCCTAAAAACACAAAAGCATAGGCAATCAACTGCTGAAACTGTGTGGGAATGCGTGCAGCTATTTGGTGAAGATCAGTTTTTAAAAATCATGCAGCCTCACGACAAACGTGTGTTGTATGCCTATTATATAGTCTTTGCACTACTGTCTGTCATCGTCACTGGCAGGAAGAGTGCAGGGAACAATCAATTTAAGACAAACTCAAAGGTGAGAATGGTGATCTTTGACTCACTGAGCGGTAAAGTGTGAGCTCAAGAAAAAAAGCCAAGTCTTTTAAGGATCTGCAGCTGGCACAGTTAAATGCAGACGACACCATGAATGATGCTTGCTGGAAACTGCACTGGCCAAAGACTGAGAGTGAGGACTACAGGATACGAAATTCCCTAAGGCAAGAAGCCAAGCTTCCAAGTTAATTGAGAGGGTTAACAGGCGTAGACTGGAACCATAAATCCAGGTCTCACGGTGAAACAAGCCGTGGGGCTGAGACTTGAAGTCTCACCATACAGCAACCAACAGGGCTTGACTCCAATGTCAAGAGACAGGAAGTAAGCAAGCAGGGAAGCTATGACATGAAGCCACACCACTCTGCCCATCACTTGAAAAGCGGGATTGTTCTGAGCTCAGCACTGGATGTGGCACCTAACCCTCTGGGGCAGGTGTCCAGAGCTTGAAATAAATAGAATCCACGCAAAACAGCCCTGTCCAATTGACCCCAGAAATCATTGACGACTTTCACTCTTAATTTTGAAAGGTCTAATCATCTCACCTTTCATTTGCTATTTTAATTTCAACTTCTTAAGTGAAAGTACTTTGAATTTCCTCCTCTACAAAGATTTCCATGAGGGGCCGACAGCAGCATGAAAGCAAACCTACCTCTAAGAGCTGACTGAGAGCGGCAATGGAGCTCAGCTCATTGAAATCCATCAGAGACGTGGCTAAGGTCCGTAAAAAAGTCCCATCTGGAAAGACAACAATGCGATTGAGGAGTGTCGGGGTTTCGGTGGCTGGTCACGACGGTGCTGCCTGGGCTCCCCACGGATGCATTACCTTTGATGGTGCTCTGGAACAGCTGCGGGAAGATGCCGTTGGGGGCCAATTGATGGAAGATGCAGCGCAGAAACTGCTTGGCCACCCCTGCTGCGTTGCCGGGAACCATCATGCTGCGTGGGGGGCGAACAGGAGAGAAAAGTCCAGAAATCATGGAGCTACCAGCATGAGTTTAGGTTTTTATTTGCTGCCTAATGATTCAGTTATACACCAACCCTCTTATGATCAGCTCCTTGTCGCTTTCATCAACGAGATGATAGTGTCGTTAAACGGAATCTGTTATCAATTCTATTTTTAGAAAAAGAGAAGCATGAAATGTCAGAGCAGCCCCAGACTTCTTCCAGTCACCCCAGGGCACAGATGAGGATTCCGAGGCCCAGAGAGAAAAAGTGGCGTGTCCAGTGAATGTCAGAAGGGAGCCGGGAACCCAAGATGAGGGTTATCAGTATGATCCTCCTCGGAAGACTCATTATAGGAAACCATTCAGATAAAAGGTGCAGGCAGGGAGATGCCCACTTCTGCTGGGTCATCTGGGATTTTTTTCCTGGGGGGGGGCATCTGAGCTGGTATTTCTATAAAGAATTGAGACCTTGATGGCCACCGTTTTCTCCTTTACCCTTTGCACCACCTGTACATGTCAAAATGGGGACCAAGGCACAGCCCTGTGGCTCAGTGGTTTAGGTGCAGACCATATAAAGCCCAGGACACCGGTTTGAGGGCCAGGGGAAGGAAAAATAAAACAAAAGAAAAATAGGGAGGTGGGTAGGGAGCCAAGATATGATCATATGATCCTGTGGCTTAAAGGTGTCGGAAGAGATGTGCCCAGAGGTGGTTAGAAGAAATAATCAGGAGGAAAAAGAAAGGAAATCAAAGATCCCAAAGGGATAATGGGTGAAAACTCCCTATTAGTCTATTTCATTGTGTCACGTCTACTTGGAAATGCTGGTTCAAACTTGTAGGTCAAAAATGTTCTTCCAGAAGAATTGACACTATCCACAAAGTCTTTCAAAAAACAAGGAAGGAGGGAAACTTTCTCAACTTATGTTATGAGACTAGCATAGCCATAAACCACTATCTCACACAATATTTAAAAACTGACTTAAGATGGATAATATAAATGCTAAAGATAGGTGCTAAAACTATGAAACTGTTAGAGGAAAACATGGGAGAATATCTAATTGAGGCAAAGTTTCCTTAAACAAACAGCAGAAGCGAAAATCCTGAGCTGTTTAGAATTTCATCTAAATTTAAAACCTCATCAAAGACTCATTAAGAAAAGGAATAGGCTTGCTCCTGATCCAGTGTGGGTTAAAATATTCTCAGAGTATATTTGACAAGTGACTGATGTTCAGGATTATAAAAAAGTCCTACAGCTCGTTACAAAGACAGCAAACCAGTTAAAAGTGTGCAAAGAGCTAAAATACAGCTAAGGAAGAGGGAACCTATACAGGAAATTATTTTAATGTGCAGAATAATTACTACAATACAATATATATTAAAAAGAAGTTTTAAAAGTGTACAGCGATCCGAAGAGACACTTCACCAAAGCAGATCCACAGAAGTCTTGCAGAGAGACTTGAAAAAATAACAGCATCAGTCACGGGGGAAACGGATATTCAAACTATATTGTGATACCGACTAGAATGGCCAAAATTCAAACGATCAACACCACCAACTTTTGGAAAGGAAGTGGGACAACTAGAAGGCTTTGACATTGATGGTGAGGATACAAAATGCCACCAGCACTTCAAAGAGCAATTCTGGCTGTGTCTTATAAGCTCACACAGCTACCCAGAAACCCAACAATTGCATCCCTAGGTTCTTACCCAAGAGAAACAGAAACACTGTTTACAAATAAGCTTGTATAGGAATGGTGATAGTTATTTACAGTAGCCCCAAATTGGAAACAATGCAAAGGTTCATCAGTAGGAAAATGAATGAACAAACTACTGGCCAGCTCTGAATAAGAAACTATTGACACTGTAAGCCCAGGCACACATCTCAAAACCATGCTGAGTAAAGTAAGAGTGACACAAAAGAACACCTGAAAACTCCAAGTATATGAAGCTCTCTGCTGGGGGGAAATCAATGTTTGCTTCTGTGGGGTCGCGACCGGG
>RJWH01000627.1:548613-570876 GCA_004363575.1 Solenodon paradoxus | reverse complement strand
GGGGGTTTTGAATGTCTATTTTGCATAAAAAATTCACCTGTAGTTAATAATAAGTGTGTGTGTGGGGGGGGAGTATAATAATGTCTGAAATTTACTTTGAAATGAATCCAAAAATAGAAAGGATTGATGGTGCAGGGGTAGCTGGATGGATATGTACTTGACAAAGCAAGTGAAATATTCACTGTGGAATCCAGGTACATGAGCGCCCACTGCAAAATTCTTTAAACTTTGCAGCATGCTTAAATGTTTTCAAAGTGAAATGTTGGGTGGGGGCAGGGGAAGTGAGAGAAAAAAGAAATTCTATGACTAAATGGAGTTATAAGAAGACATCCCTCAAACCATTAGCTACAGAAGTTCAGGAACAACAATACTACTCTGTTTGTAGGACCAGCTACACTTACACCCTCTATCACTTGGTCCTCAGAGCAAACGTCCCTGTGCCCAAACCAGCACATATAGATGAGAAAACTAAAACAGAGAGGCACAAAGTCGCGCAGCAGCCCTTCCTGTTCTCTCTGGTCCTTTCTCCTGAATGTAGCCAAAGTAACCTTTCAACAGACTGCACACACATCTTGCTGCTTAAAAATCCGTCAATGGCATCGAACTACAGCCAGGAGGAGGCCCAGATATTCCACATGGTTTGTAAGTACTACGTAATCAGACAAGTCAGTCTCAACAAGAGCTCGCATCTCTGTGCTGTAAGCACACGGGTCTTTTCATAGTGCTGTCTACACGCTATGTTCTTTACTGCCTCAGGACCTTTGCACATGCTTTCCCTATAACTCTTTGCATAGTTAAACCAATCTAATTTTTTTTCCAGATTTTTAGTTTAAACATCACTTCTTAAGGGAAGCCCTTTTCTGTCCCCTCCTCTATCACTACCCAGCCCAGATCAGATCTGCTTGTTATATGCCACACGTTTCATCCAGGTTTATCCATCTCAGTAAAGAGCACACCCATCCACCCAGCTGTTAAGACATGAATCTAGGAGTCCTTCTTGTCCCTCTCTTTCTCATGCACCTAACATCCAACCTATCCATAAGTTCTGTTTTCAAGAATATTTCCCGAATATATCCTTAGCGTGACCACTTTTCACTACCTTAAACCAAGAAATTTTATCTCACCGAAATGGTCTCCTGTCTTCTCTACTCCACTCCTGTCCTCCAGGACCTGTCTTCAGCAGAGTGATCCTTTTATAACACAAGTTAAGTAAAAGCCAAACTCCTGACAATGAACTCCTGAACGCTCCCTGGCCTTGGCCTCCCATTTCCTTACCCCATCCATCTCCTACCTCTCTTCCATGCTCACTCTGCTCCCAGCTATCTTAGTCTGGTCAACCAAATTACTGGGTATTTTCTTGACTTAAGGCCTTTGCATTTGCTGCTTCCTCTACCTGGAATATTCTTCCCATACCTGCTGCATAGCTCACCAACCACCACTTCCACAGGAGGCTCTCCTTGACCTTTACAGCTATAACACCACCTCCAGTCGCCCTCCATCTCCTGGATGCATTTGATTATTTTTCCTAGCATTTAGCACTAACCGATAATAAATCACACAGTCTTCTTGCTTGTCAGTTTGCTTACTGTCTGCCTCCTCAACTAGCATCTAGGTCCCACCAGAGTCAGGGCTGGCTGTTTTGTGACCTGTGCCCTCAGTTCCCAGGGGTCACTCCACAGACACTTGTTGAATAAACGAATGTCATGCAGATTTCCCTAACTTTGTGGATCACTTAGGACTGCTCCCAGTTATAAACTTGTGCAAATAATTGATTCATGTCTGCCTCCTAACAGTCTGCAAGCCCCAGAGGGCAGGAATCATGTTACTTTGCCCCGAATTGAAACCTAAGTATCCAGCACAGTGCCTGACACAAAGTGGGCTTAAAAGTACATGCTGACTATGGTGCACCCTGGTGGCTTAGTGGTTAAGTCCACGGTCTTTGGCCAGTGCAATCCACTTACATCCCAAGGACATAGGTTCACATCCTGGGACAGGGTGGTGGGAAACATGCAAGATGAAATAAATAAAAGTGAATACGTGGTTCTTCCTCCTCTCTCTTTCTGCTGCCTCCTCGCCTTCATCTTTCCTCAAAAAAAAAAAGTACTTGCTGACTAAAATGAGCGAAGGAATGAAGGAAGGAAGGCATGAGTAGGAATGAACAATGGGTGGTCTCTGGAGCCGCCAGTGACTCTAACAATATTCCTTATGTGTCCACGCTGATGTTTCAGAATGTGCACAGGATGGCCATGCAGAGGGGACAAAAAAAGGTGAGGTTTGGCGTCACTTTAGGACCTTACCTTTCTGCTTGATTAGAAAAAGTAGTGCTGGATGCCAACCTAGGAAAGAAAGGAATCAGAGTCACATGTGTATCAGGTTTTCATGACAAAATGCATGAACACTGTGGTCGGATCCTGTGGCTTTGGTATAGGGGGGACAGATATAACTGCTGACAGCACACTTGACCAAGGACAGAGGACACATTCAGTGGTCAGTCCCCAGGTTCAAATGAACTCAGCCCCTGGGACCTGCTTTCCACATTAAGTCAGATATTTCTGCAGAGATACACACAGTTAGGTTGGCTTAATGTCACCCAGCCAATCTACGGACCGACCTCTGCTGTCCAGTTACACAGACATCAGAATAGCACTGGTCAGAATCCAGGCCCATAAAAATTCAACTCAAAATTCTTTTCTTTGAATACAATTTCTGAAACGTAATCACAAACGCCACAAATTGTTAAGAGTTCTGTGCAATTGTAACACAGGTAATAGAGCATTTCTCAGCTAATGGTTGGGTGGAAATGATGATCTATTGAAAAGAGAACTATATTGGGTTAATCAATATATACTATAATGTTGGAAAAGTGTAACTATATGATTCTGTATGCATGGAAACATTGGCTATGTCATCATGCAGGAAGAGAATGTATTGTGGGTTTAGAATAACCCTCAGTAAGGTACTGAAGAAACAAATAAGAAGCATGCCACAAATTTATTTACTTAAGACCATAAGACTGAGTGGAGTCAAGGAACCGTTTGGAGGGAATAAAGGTCCAGCAAGCGCTAAGACCAGACACCATTCCTGGCTGATATGGTTATGGGATAAACATGGCAAATGAAATCAACTGTAATTAAGAGTACAGCAAATGTGATCTTGAGAGCTCTACCTAGAAAAAGGAATGGATAAGAAGGGGAGTGAAGTAGAGAGCAAAATCTGAAATCATATGGAAAGGCCTGGGTGACAAATGGAAGGTAGTTGAGCTAAGACACTCTGAGAACACCCTGGAAATCATTCTGGGGACAAACATAAACACAGGCAGTGTTCACAAACCCACGTTCCCTCATCTGGGAGTGAAGCATGCAAGGAATCAGGTGACCGGTGAACTGATTTTTGGTTTTTGTTTGTTTTGTTCTGTTTTTCATGAGTTTGGGGATTAGGTTTAGATTGCTAAGAACGGTGGCAGCTTGCTTTAAATGTTCTTGCTGTCCCTTGGCAGTCTATGCAGAGGAGGCAGAGATTTAAATAATGTACATGTAATGTGAAAATGTGTCCGCTCCTGTTTTTCCTTTGCTTTACTTCAAAGCGCATGTGTTTCCATCCTAACAGTTGCCAAGGTTTGGACATGGCTTATTCTCATGTCAAAACAAACAAAACAAACGCTTTTTCCACATCTAGAACTTAGATTAGCTATTTCAAGGAGATGGTGACAAACCAGAATAAGAACTCTACTCATTCTAAAACTGAAAATTATTGAGAATGGATCCAGGATCTTGCATTAATAGAAACTCCCAATCTACAAATATCGATGATAGCTGATAGACTGTTTATTCCACAGTTACTATGACTAGGTTAAAATCATGGACTTGAATAAAATAATTCATCTTTTCTTATCTGTCTTCCCCTGTTCATCACCATATTTTTTTGCACATTGGCTATTTCTAAGTATTAGAAGCAGAATAATTATATCACGTCTGGCAATCTACGCTAAAGGATATAAACTCCGAAGGATACTACAGAAGCATTTGGGAAAGGAAGATAAGAAAATTATATATTGGGGTGGGGGGAATCAAGGAATTTTTTAAAAATGTTTTCCTATTTATCTTTAACTTGAAATCAGCATTTCTCCATTTAAAAATAATGTTAAGCTCCATTAAGATTCATCTTCTTTCCTTCCTTCGAATACCAAGAATTTGCATAATCCATGTTTCCCCTACCTCCTCCACAGTGATGGTCCCTAGGACAGCTTTTCATGATGAGCACCTAGCACTCACCTCTCCTTACAGTACCTCACCAGTCTTCTCTTGTATGGAAGCTCAATTATTTCACACATCTTTGTCTACTCTGACAACTAAGCTACAATGTGCTGGAGGAGGAGATCTGGCTTTAATACCTGTAGCCCCCAGCACCTGGCGCTGCTGCCCAAGCTGCAGGTGGAAAGTTGAACACATTCGTGTGGAACTGAATTCAATCCTCTCCTGTTTGTGGCAGGACTACAGTTTATCACTGAATGTGACCTTTCCTCCCATCTTTTTCCTTCCAATGTCCTATCTAGGAAATGGATTTTCTGAACCTGAGAATGCTCCAAGCAACAAAGTTTAATCTTCCTTCAGACAGGCTAAAGCCCTGACCCCCAAATGCATACTTCTTTACTTTTTATGAATCAGAAATATGGACGTGCTGTACTTCCACTGACCCTCACACATGACAACACTCCAAGCTGCAGAACTGAGGGAGGCACTCCAAGATTTCAAGATGCTGAGAGAACTCATCTTAAAACAGGTCACAAGAGAGCACACTGCTCAGAACTTACAAAGTGTGCGCTGTGACCTAGCATGGTTCTAACCACTGCTAATGTCGTAGCTTATGTCGCAAACAGAGAACAACGACCAGTTTTCTTAGGGCCGTTTCTTCCAGCATTTTGACTCAGGACCCATCACACAGCTGGGAACACAACAAAAGACTGGCTCCTTGCATTTTTTAAATTAGTCGAGGCTGATCCCATGGACGTCAAGCCTCGACGAGATGACCGAATGCTTCCTCTTTGAGCTGGTGCGTTTATTTCAAGAGAGAGACTGAAAAAGACTCCCTCCTGGCCAACCAAGCAGGGACCACCGCTCACCTGCCCACAGACTGCATGATGTCCAGCAGCAGCGGGGCTGCCAAGTCTGGGCTTAAGTGAATGAAGGTGGACAAGACCACGATGGCCAGCCCCAGGGTTTCCTCATCGTATTCTTCGAGAATGGCCCCACAGTCGTGGCATCTGTAAAGGAAACAGGAGAGAGCCTTCGGTGAAAGCCAACAGCGGCTTCAGACAAATACAGCTGTTGCTAGTGAGTCTCGGAAAAGTCTCCCGGAGGAGGTCAAGGGACGCCTCTGACAACGTGGGAGATGCCAAGGGCCCCCTCACCGCACCCATGGGACCAGCACCCCCGACAGAGGTCAGGAGGGTCCCTGTGATGACCGGAGACATTCCTCCTCCCACAAGCATGTGGCCGCCTCCTCTCCCTCTTGGTTCCAGGCACTGGCCAGGCCTGCTAAGTGTAATGGGCACCACGGACAAGAGCGCCCTCTGGCTACGGCTGCGCGCTCTGCAGCGCCCTCACGCGGGCGGGACTCTTCCCTTCAGCGGCGGCTGCAAAGCCCTACCCGGTGACGGGAAACTGCGACGGTGCCCGTCCCATCTGAAAACTTCCTAAATCGAAGCACAACATTTTTCTTCGGACCCGCCCTGGTGGAGCAGCGGTTAGGTTCACTGCCTTTTGCTGAGCGCAGTTCACACGCATCCCAAGGGCCCAGGTTCACATCCCGGAGCCAGAGGGTACAGCCAAGATATCCAAGTAAAAGAAAAACAAATAAAAATGCTTCTACCTCCTCTCAAAAGAATGTCTTTAATTCCTTACAAATGGAGCTTGTTTTGATGTTTAAATCCAGGGTTCATAAAAAGAGGAGAAATGGAAGGCAACCAGGAAGGCGACCAGGAAACATGGGGATTTGAAGGAAGACTTCAAATGGGGGACATTATTCCAAAGGACAAAGGAAGAGCCAAGAAGAACCCTCCACGAGCAACTGGGCGCCTGCTCTCACATCAAGGCAGCTGTGGGAGGCGGACACTTCACTTTTTCAGGACCATCCTCAGTGTGTGTGGTCAGTGCCTGTCTGTTCACGCCGGCCCCTCCCCACCTTACTCTCCTCTTTCTACCAGAGGCCCGTCCAGTTGGTCAGTGGGCCCAAGAGGATCTCTTCAAACTTGAAACCCTACAAGTCTTATGTATTGAGCATGCATTTATGTGCCAGGCAATGCACTGGGAGCGCAGAGTACAAAATGCAGAAAAGAGGGCCTCAGTTCCTGAGGGACTTAACATCTGTTACAGAACATGTATGTATAAACAACGAAATAAAATGCCATGTGCTAAGGTGTAGAATAGAGAGCCATGTTGAATGCTATGAACACTTGGAGATGGCATGAGTATTTCTGCCTTATAGAATCGGGATGGCTGTAAACTGGGTCTTGCAGCATGAACAGGAGTTCACCAGGCAGAGAAAGTAGAGAGAGGGGCACCTTGTAAATCACAGGGGAGAGAACACAGTGGGATGCTCTGGAGATGGTGAGGGGGCCGGGGAAAGAATTCCTGGTGAAGATGGTCAGGCCCTACCTTCACAAGCCAAAGGGCCTTTTATAATAAACTAAAATGTTTACACTCTTGGGCATTTTGAAGGCTGCTAAGCAGAGATGTGACATACCAGTTTGAGATTCGGATGATTCCTGCAGGCAGGATGGGAATATGAATCAAGTCTCCAACTTAGTCCCCTTCCAACCAATTTGAGGTTTCTGCTTTTGGAACTGTTTGTATGCAATTATGCTAGGAATAATCAGTAAGTGGATACTGTTTGCATTAGTGCACATTAAAAAAGAAAAATGCCTTGGCATACCCAGAGTCTGCCCAGATGATACCACACAGCTGAAATAACAGATGCATCCCAACACTTACTGCTGCAGCCATTTGAAGAATAAATCCTGACTTAGAAGCACAGTGTGCCCCCTCTGACACGTCCTCACAGTCTCAGTGAGCTCCCAAATTCTATAAACACAGTGAAGAAAAGAGCGGAAGGGCTTACTTGTCCGTCATCACTGTCGGCTGCTCATCCGTGAATTCTTCGGGCGCTGGCACAAACATACTGACTATGCTGGGCGCTGACAGCAGGCTGGATTTCATGGCGCCTGGGGCAACAGCAAAGAGACACCATGGGTGAATAAAAATCAGCTTCTGGGGGCCAGGAAAAGCCCATTTTCCATTTGCAAACCCTCCAGGGATCACATTCAGGGGGATGTGCCTGGGAGCACTATGCAATGAAAAACTCTCAAGAGTGAAATAAATTCGAGAAAGACTGATTTTTTTCTGCTTGTCTGATTTTAAGAGCTACACTCATCTCTCCTTTTGCTTCCTGACTTAGAAAAAAGTAAGATCCAGGTGGATCAACAGGGTTTTAGGGCAAAGATGAAGGAAAGGGAAGAAATCGATTCAGGAAATCTATTCGTGTACCTTTAAATGAGGTGCCACCCTTAACTTGCAATGTGGAAGCTGCCCCTACACGATGATGTTTCTGAATTCTCGAAGGCAGGCTCACACTGAAGTGCTGCTCACTGGGGGAGGGAAGAAGACCCAGAACTGCACACACTAAGCAAAGGGAGATGTTTGAGCCAGAAAACACCACTACTGCCTTCTGCTTTGGAAATTAATACTAGAAGCTCCAACACAGGAGATTTCAGTTTTCGGACTGAAATGTTTATGAATGAAATAGCAAGTGTTTTGAAGGAACCGCTGGGTGACGTCCACCAATCAATAACACAGCATTGCATGCTTGGGGTCTAGATGTCTTCAAAGAAAGCTGAGGCAGGAAGCTCTGCAACATGTCCCCATAATGAATAAATATGCAGACCAGGAGACTGTTCGCCATTATGAAAACCACCCGCTCTGATTCTCCAGGGACCGGGGGAGGCGGCATTCCAAGAAGCATCCCGAAGAGACAGTCCAGAACAATACCGTGCTCTACAGAGTAATAACTGAGGCTATTTCCAACAGAAAGGAAGGCAAAAAAAAAAAAAAAAAAAACAGAAAAAAAAACCTGATGGACATTCAAAAATCTGTTTCTCATTAAGGAACTAGTAACGGGGAGCTGACAACTAGAACCTCAATGTGGAATCTTTCCTTAAACAGGGAAAGTCATGATTCTGAGAATTAGCTTCTAAGGGAATCAACATAAAAACTGTAGAAACTGAGCCCAGCAGGCCCTGCGCTTCAGCCTGCAGCGGGCCAGTGGTGCCAGAGCCTTCGAAGAGTCAAGCTGCTTCCCCCCATAAAGACTTCCTTCCCCAGTCAAAGGCTGCAAACCTGTTTATGAGAAGCAGGAGACTTGCTGACCCAAAGGACAAAAGGAAGTATCTGAAAATATCTTGATCTCACTTCTGAAAATCCCAAGCGGAAACCCAGATGTTACTACTGATCAGTTCCCTCTGAGATAACATTCTTTTCTAAGCGTAGCCACGTATGTTTCTGTTAACAAAGATCTCTGATTGTTTAACGATGCTGCTGCTTCAAGGAGAAGCCATGGAGTCTATTACAGGCATGAGTATAACTCGATTCACAACAGAAAAGGCAAGAACTGAGCCAAGACAAGAGGACATGACTGATTATTAGACAGTACGGTAAACAGCATGAAATTGCTTCAAGACACAAAACCACGAGAAAGTTGGACTTGAAAAAGACACAGTTCTTGAACAGTGACAGATGATGTCTCCCAGAGGCCAAAATGCCGGTGCAAAAAAAAAAAAAGTAGAAAAATTCAGTTTAGAAGATAGATGGTAATATGTACACTGTCTTCCTAGACACCTAAGAATTTGATTTTCTTTGAAAACTTCAGAGTTAAGACTTTCAGAAGAGTATTACTATTCGGAGTATAATGGAAGATAAGAAAAGGGAGGGAAGCAGAGTCAGGATGATGCTTTCAAAGCAACCATCACACAGACACGCGTGCGTATCAAGGCGCAGGGAGATGTTTCCCACAGGCCAGTGCGGAGCTCCATCTGGGGCACTCAGCTACGCAAGCAGAGTCATCACTGGCCTAGGCAACGCGAGCTGCGTCTATGGAGAGAAGTTCTACGAGTAAGGGGGGAGCAGAGAGTAAGCACAAGGAGAAGGTGGGAAATGCAAAAGGAAGCTGAAGACCCCAGCTGCCTCTTGTCCCAGGTGCGTCACAAGCACAGTCTGAAAGGCAGTCCCATTACCCCACCTCTGTGGCAGCACTTCTGATCCCACCACAACTGGTTTTCCCACTGAATACCCGAGACGCGCTGTCTGGAACGAGAATAGAAATAGAAGGTCCTCAGCAGGTTGCATAAGGAAGAGATCACCTCAAAGTCCAAATTGAAGCTGGGGATATCGACAAAAGTGCCTTTGGGAAACTTGGAAATAAGAGGACTTATAAAGGGGCTGGTTTATCTCCAGGCGTGCAGGTCACATCAGTCCCTGGCGACATCAGCAGAGTCTACAGTTTGCTGAACCAGACTCTCTTTCTGTCTTCGTTCGCACTGCCGTATTCCATTCTGCTACTACGGGGTGACTGAGTCATGGACACGTCTCGGAGTTTGTTGGGACACCCTGACTTCTGTAAATACAACTTTTCCGAGGTCCCTCAAGGAAAAGAGTCTCATCTCATGGGATATGAGACCTAAAAAGGCTCCTGGGAAGGAAGGAAGGCAGGCAGGCAGGAAGCCTTTAAATTGCTCTTTCACAAAATCTAAAAAAGCACAATGGTCAAGATGAACTATCCAGGAAGTGCGTTTGAAAATAAAAGTTCAGATGACCTTACCCTAGATGTCCTCTCAGCAGGCTCTCTGAGCTGCAAAACGTCGTGGACATTTTCTGCAACTTCTGATAGCAGAAGAGAAGGGATTCCCTTGGGATCCCCACATTCTAGACAGATAAAGGGGAACATACCCGGAGAAGGAGAGAGTGGAGGAGATGGAAAACGAGGTGCATGAGAAGGAACACCAAAGGACTCGGGAATGTGGGATCGAGAAAGCCATGATGGGTGGCTATTTCCAGAGTTTAACGGATTATGTGAGAAAGACTAGAATTGTTAGGTGTGGCCCCCAAGGGTTAGAAAGGCCTTTCAACGAGGAAGAACTTTCTTTCGATGGTGTTCAGAAATGAGATGTGTATCACATGTCCTCAGGCCCTGGAGATGTCTGAGCAAAGGCCGGGTCCACTTCATGGAGCTGCTGCGGCAGGGGCTTCAGCACCTGCTGGGGGATGACGACTGACACCATCTCTTCCCACTCACCGGCTGAGACGGACTCAACTAACCTCTCGTTCTCAGCGGCTGTCCCTCCAGCTCTGGGTTTAGGCACATGGGCACATTACACTGGCGTTTCCCGGGCTGGATCTGTTCTGTGGATAAACAGAGCATTTCAGTCTTCAGTGTGGCCAAGGCAGCTGACATGCAAGAGTCCAACCAAGCATTTCTGGGGGCCATTTCGTGGTCACTATTATGTTGACTGGTAACATTTACAGGACAGCTCTTAGATTTTAGGGTAAGGCTCTTTGGGTTCTCTCTCTTCAACTGCCATGCAGGCATATGAAATGCAACCCCCAAAAGATGCTGTCCTGAGAGCATCTATAACCACCCCCCAAACTCCAGATGCTCTGCCCTACCCCCCAAAAAAAGCTCAAATCCCTTATCTCCTAAAATGAAAAAATAAATAAAAAGCCTAATGTCAAGGCCATGAAAGAAGGGTTTTATGTAAATCATCAATAAAGACATCAGTGACAATTTGGGGCAATGGCCAGAAAAGTCATACAGAAAACATGTGGGACTGGTAGCAGGGAGGTGACAGAAAGGGTTTGACAGAAAGATGAGGAACAAAAATAAGGGGGGCAGGGGCAGCCCTGGAGGAGTGGCACTTCAGGGACATTTGTCCCATAGGAAAGATGAGACAGAGGTACGAGCCGTCTGATGGGCGTGGAAGAGGGCCTCTGAGGGGGAGCGGGCGCGTGCCGAGGGGGAGTGATGGGACCCGTGTTTTAGACTGCCTTCCTCAGCGTCTCCACACCCAGATGTGTTGTTGTGGAGACAAGCGAGTCACTGAATCAACATACGTGGTCTAGAGTGACCTGCCGCCTGGTCTCGACTGCAATTCTCTGGCTCCTCTGGACTCAGATTTGGGGAGAACTTTCCAGAGGGCAGTGAAACGGGCATATGTAGAGGATGCTCCAGTTGACCTTGATGACTAGGGAACCAACTTGGGGGATGGAGAAGCAGCCAGGGAAATTCGGATGAAAGACACTTAGCATGGACGTGGGACCTAGTGATTGCGAGACCAGAGTGACAGGACAAGGCTGACGTGTGGCTGGAATGTGGAAAAATTCAGTTAAATGGGTTATTTGGCTTCGTGTAGACTTTTCTTTAAAATAAAGATTTGGATGGGAAATTGAGATCAGGTTGCCTTTTGATCACTCTGTGGTGTCAGTGAGGTTGCAACTGTGGTCAGAACCTAAAAGTATTAGTTTAGGCTGAGCTACTTAATGCAAAAAAACAAAACCAGCCATCACAATGTACTAGGAAGTTTTGGAAGCTCCCTGGGAACTGGGCATTTAAAAATCAGAGAACTGTCTAAACAAGAACTTACATTCTCAGCTCCTTACTGAGCTTTATCTCAGTGAAGAGAGAAAGTTCTCTTTGGTGTGGACAAAAAGGCCTCACCCCAAACCAGTAAACTCTCAAGGCTGGCTAGTGAATGTATTTCTCCTTGTCTCCCTTACCTGCTGGCTTTTGACCATTTCATTCCTCACGGGCGCTTCTCACTAAGAGGAGGACAAAATGCTGAACCTTTAAAACGGCAGGAACTTAGGGAAAGGCCAGGAGAGTTGAAGCGATAATGACCTGGAGAATTGGGTATGGCCTATGAGACTCAGTTATCTAGACTGGCTCTCCTTTTGAAGAACTACAGGGGAAAATAAAATGGAATGTATGTGAGGATCATGGTTTTGAACAAATCACCATCTGGTTTTGTGGACGGAAAGGCGGGATACTAAGATCATCGCCCACAATCGTAGTCAGACTCAAGTACTAACCAAGATGCTAAGGCATTCCGACCTGAGTGTAAGTCCCAGAGTGTGTCACAGAAAGACGCCCTGACATTTTCATGTGCATGCATATTGCAATGTGCTTTCACATATATAATCTTGGAACGCAAATGACCCATTTAATACAAAAAAGAAAAAAGAAAGGTAGGCACTCGAAAGAGAAGTTGCAGCAGTACTGCTGACTCGAGACAGCAGCGGGCAGGACGTGGCAGCAACGATCAGAAAATGCAGTGAGCATGTCTCAAGCGGACATGTCAGGGTGGTCACTTCTCACTCTAAAGCTGAGGTTAGATGCAGTTCCGTCGAATGCGCGTGAGGGTGTGTGGCTGGAACCTGGTGACCCCGCTGGCTACAGCACGGGGCTCTTGTTCCCACACCTGCCGGCGGGGCACATGCCACTAGGCTGGCATTTGTTCGGATTATGACTATTCATATTCCCTTATCTGGGGGCACTTTACAGTTTATGAAAGACAAGCTAGTGTTCATCTGGTTTTATTTGTTTTGAAATTTGCATCATGAAATCATAAGTCCATCCCCTCCTTATACCTTCACACCATTTAATCTCTGGATGGATAACCTAACATCTGGAATCTGGGTCTTCAAAGAAAGAGCTGGGCTCATCTATCTGGACCGACAGGTGGCTCTAGAACACTTGGAAAGCTTAAAGAGATTTATTAATTACAGTCGATTTTGTATTTTTGTTAAGTATGTGAACGACAGAACACGAGGGGAAACTGACTCTTTAACGCGGGAGCAGAGGGGACACAAGGGAAGTGGCATTAGCTAGCATGAGAGGGAAAACAGGAAGAAAAAGCATGACCCACCAGTGTCCCAGTTGCTGATGTTATGGGGGGTGCTAGACTGATGTTCCAGCTGTCGCTTCATTAACTGGCTCATTGTCAGAGCTCCCAGGGATCCCCTTTTCATCTGCCTATACTGAGCTATATGGAGGAAATTAGGAGAAGGTTACTGGGAGAACCAATTTCCACAGTGCACAAGGCTCGACATATCCATGTAGACTTGAACCTTCACTGGCTGCGTGCAATTGTTCGGTTGACTACACGCTTCTGACCCGCGAAAAGCTAGGGCGCTGTGCTACTCTAGGCGCCTTCGTTCATTCGACAGAGAAAGAAACAGCACCTGTGTGCATATATATTTAGCCCAGTTACAGCAATGTGATTCTTTTCACTTATTTTTTTATGGATAGGCTCTGCCACATTCCAAAATGGGTTTAAGACAGGCAAGACTGCCTTTCATAAAGAGCTGCACTCCGTTGAATGGAGCTCCACCCATCATTTCAGTTTCATTCTATCCCCATGAGGTCCGTGTGTGCATGTGCGTGAGTGTATGTATGTGCATGCATGTGCGTGCATGTATGTGTGTACGTGTGCATATGTGTGTATGTGTGCGTATGTGCATTGTATGCATGTGTATGTGTACGTATGTGTACATGTGTGTGCATGTGTGTGCAGTGTGTGCACGTGTGTGCACGTGCATGCTTGTACATTTTGGGAGTGGGACAACACAGATCAACCCCAATTTTGGTAGAGAGAGAAACTGAAGCAAATGAAATCATGTTACTTGGAACCAGCCAGCAAATGAGGTGGCCTTAAAACCAAAACATGCTGACTCCCAAGTCAATACTGTTTCAATTTCTGTAGGAGCCTCTGCCCACTGTTTGGAAAATGTGAATCAAGATTGCATTCCGCAAGCATATTCTAGTACACAGCTCTATTTTAGAAGATAGTGGTAAATGCCATATCCTGCAATTAAGCTGACCAACATCCCACCAATGAAATGTCAAGTTAAAAAAGCATTTCCAAACCCAAAAAACAATGAAAAGCACTTTCAGCCAGTAGATGGCTAGTGGGACGTGTCCCCTACCCTCCTCTGCCAGGAGCTGTCCCACAGCCCCTGCCACTGGCCCCACGAAAAAGGCAGAGTGTCACTGACGGGACTTTTCCACACGATCCCAAACACCTGGATATTCAGGACCTGTGGTTATTGGCTCTTACAGGGACAATTTCGGAAACTACATCCCTGGAAGGGGGTGGTTGAAACCGGGGTGATTGTATGGGCCTTGGAATTCAAGCCTAAAATGTTATATATAGGTTTCAAAATCATGGTACCAAGGCAGTAACGCAGTGAGATGTGAAATCAATCATAACATGATCTTTCAATGTCAATAGCATGCTGTTGGATTAATGGCAGTCACGACATGATAAGTGACAAAATAATCAGTGATAAACTGATCACAGGAGAGAGTTGTGGTGGGATTTCTTGAGTCTTAGAGTCTGTGTTAACTGTATTAACAGAAATGGCTATGTAAACTAGCATGTAAAAATCTCTGACCTTGTTGGCTGGTAAACTTTACAGCTACTTGACTTTCTTGAAAAGTGCAGCTTCAGGTAAAATTCAAAGGCAGCAACCTTTTAGAAGATTTAGCACATTTAAAACTTAGTGGCCTCTAGCAGACTCAATTAAAGAAGGATTAAAAGCCACTGGTAATGGAATTATTTTTCCAATTGTCAGTTGTTTTTAAAGATAGCAGAATTCCTTGTCAGCAAAATCCCTTCACGTTTAGCTCAGTGTTAAGATGGTTGGCATATTACCTCCAAGAACACACCACCAGGAGCTACTGATACATGCTGTGATGGAGAGGAGGAGGTAGCGGGGGTCTAATGATGTGCAATACTAACTCCGAAGGGCTCGATTCAGTTATGACTGTGGATCATGACATACGTGATACATTTATTTTATGATGCAATAAACTAGCACTGAAGCTAAAATGACTCAGTCAACCTATCTCAAATTATACCCAACTTGGAATTCTAACTAGAATTCACTTTTTTTTTGATGATCCATGCAAACTAGGGTCGGGATACACATTTTCATGATTTTAGTTAGGAGTTAAAAATTGGCTTTTTATCATGTTTTCAAATAGATTATATTTTGTGATAAAAAGAACAACCATTAGGTTCAAAACTAGCCTTTCTTCTTTGTTACCAAAAGAGCAAGTGACAGTCCTTTGGAAGCTCCTTAGAATTTCAAACACCCCTATTACAATGGGTATGAATTATTCTCAGGGAATGTGGTCCATGCAAAAGGGCGTGGGTTCCAAAGTCACACACACCTATCATCCATGTCTGTCTTGGTCACTAAGCAGCTGTATGACTTTAGGCAGGTCCTTTAGTCTCTCTGAACCTGTTTCTCATCTATAAAACAGGGTCAGTGAGGCCTGCCCCACAGCGCTGATGCAAGAACTCATGAGAGCACTCCATGAAACCATCTGGTACAGCACTTGGCACTGGATAAGTGACAAGTAATGGTAGCTATTCTTACTATTATGACTAGAAACTCCTTGAGAACTAAGCATGTCGGATTTATTCACCTGAGATCCCCAGTGCCTGGAGCCCAGAGCCACTTAACTAAATAGATAGTGAATAACTGCAGGAATGATGACGATGATATGATGATGATGATGATGATGATGATGTTTCATACTACCAGTCCAGCATTTAAAGTTAAAATCTTTATTTGGCTTTACAGAATGATCTTCATTTCAAAAGATGGTCAAATGAAAATTCACTAGCTCTTCAGGAGGTGGCCACGTGGAACATGACATATACCAGGGTTTGCAGAAGTTGTACCTCTGTCCATTCAGTTCTGCTGAGAATTTCCCATACGGATCTCTAAACCGGGCCAGGCGTACCCACGTGTCTGCTCCTCAATGGAACTTAAACTCCCCATGGACAAAATCTAGGACCCGGTTTGAAAGCAGCTGCCTCCTATCAATCCTATAAAATGTCCAGCCATTTTTGCTTTCTGCCCCAAAGGTCTAACGTTGACTTTGAGGTCATGACATACCTGAGCAAATTTTGTCAATAATGGAGGTGCCTCAAATTAAACAAAAGTGTTCCATGTAAGATTCTGCCCTAGACAATGCTTTTTGTCCCAAAGCCAGTTCTGTGTTTTATGTTGAAACAGGTCATACCTTGTTCTGAATGTTATTGAATGATCAGAGCCAGTGATTCATCAACAAATTAGGGTTCTGGGTCAATCAGTAACCAGACTGATTTATCAAACACTTGAGATGTTGACAAAAGGGGGCCTATGTCTCCAGGACTCTGAGAGCTGGCGACACAGTGTCACCAAGGAAGCTAATGCAACATCAAAAAAGGCAAAGAAAACAAACACCACCAAAGGTGTGAACATTGAAAAGAATGCAGCAGATCAGGTTTCAAAAATCAAGGTACAGGTTAAACGATCACCAAAGGAAGTCTTACTTGATGTGGAGGGATGACCGCTCGTCTCCGGCACACCTGCTTCTAATGTCGGGGCAGACGAGGATTCTCGTGGCATTTCCAAAGCTGAAAGTCCTTTAGTTGAAGGGTCTATAAATGGACATAGTATTTAAAGCTCAGGACACTGATGGAAAGTAAATTCAAGCCTTTTCCATCTCTTTTCCCCTGTTGCCCAACGGACTCGTTCAAATCATTCTATACACTTTTAGACCCTACTAACTGCTTTATCAAATTACAGACACACGGGTTTCAAAGTCCCGGCAAAGAGCTGCTTCCACGTTGCATGCTGTGGCTGTGCACCTGTGAACCGGCCTCTCCAACCTTAACCCTGCCAGCCATGAAGCGGAAACTCGGCAGGCTCACACTGTCTACCTTGCAGGTCTTTAACCTTTCCCGAACTGAACTTCTTTTCGTTGAACCTAAAGATGTCAGTGGCTCATCCCTCCTGTATCATCCCACCACTCCAGTCTGGTCATTTTCTAATCACTGACACCTCAATTTAGAAAATTTCTCCTCCAGGAAGGTTTCTAGGACCGCTCCTCTCAAAAAATGAAATAATAAAAATTAAAAAAAGAGAAAAACAACAAAAAAATGCAGTCTGGCAAGCCACTTATATAATTCTATAACAGCCTTTCCTTAACTTTTCCCAAACTTAAGACACGAAGGCGTAATTGTCTGTGTCCGTGTCTAGAACTTCTGGTAAACCCTAAGTAATTGCAGAGCAGAGACTGCTTTTAGCTTGGAGCAAATACTGAGGATTAACTCAGATTTTCCATTGTATTAATTGAGCAAGAAGTAGACTATCATTTGCTTCTTTTACTTGAGAAATGAATCTAAGTGAAATGTTTTCTGCATCTAATTCTGTCTGATGCATCTAATCAGGAAGAGGAAATAAGCCGCCCCACAAGCCACTCTGTTCTGAGTAAAGGTGATCCTTTCAAACTTGTCTTTCTCTGTCGTGACAAAGCCCTTCGGGTTCTCTCAAGTTCCTTGGCATCTTAAGCAAACCCCCAGTGTGCTGGGGCCACACCTGCAGCCACAGGGAGGATACTGCCTGAACTCTGGGACACCGACCCTCACGACTTTAAGTCCGCAGCCTTCAGAATGTCTCGGTCTCATCTTTCCACGCTGGCAGTTCTTTTTCTTGCTGCAGAGCAAGCCACCATACATTCCCACGCACACCAGGCGAGGACGCAGACACTACTCTAGCACCGGATGATCACTAGCCTTGCTAAACTGTCAAAGATAAAGTGAAATAAATCTTAGCTGAGACCCTAGGAGAAATGCATTTAGTATCTTGTTTTTAATCCTTTTTAAACATCGATGTGAGAACATCTCATTTTGATTCTCTGAGGCCTTTCTGAATAGATTTGGCTAACAAAGTAATAATTTCTTGATGACAGAAAGCCCAACTATTAAGTTTCCCCAATTCTCTCAATACAGCATAAAATAACTACCTGTTTCAAATTATCTTAGCCATTAAGATAGCTTTTTTCTTCAGGTATTCTCCCCAAACCACATTAAAAATGTGTATAATCACCTCTCTTGCCCTTCTCTGCCTCTGTTTTATGTGCTGTTACTGTGACATAGTAAACCCACCAAGACTGTAACATGGGAAAGCTTAAAGCTAACTTTCAAGAATTCTTGGAAAGGTTCTTGAGACTTTTAAGTGTATTGGTATGCTTATTAAAATCCTGGGTTGTTTTTTTGTTTTGTTTTGTTTTTTTTCAATTTTAAAGAAATGTCATTACTGTAAGACATATACTACTAATAATTACTGTACCAAGATTCATTAAGTCAGACAGCTTTGGCTCTGTCCTAAATCACTTTATGAAATCTTCCATGTGCACACAGTTTAAGACAACAAAGATTTGAATAGAACTGTACATTTAGTCTAAAATGTTTCTGCTCCAGTTTTATAATGATGTGCAGAAAATGTCATGCTGAATAGTTCATTCATTCATCCATGCAATATTTGCTACCGCTTTGCTAGGTACTTGGGATACAATCAGCAAACAAACCAGACACAAAATTTCTGCCTTCAGGAGCTTTCCTTTGAGCGAGTAGAGACAGATAATCATTAATATGTATGAAAGTAGATAAATTCTGTTAGAAGAGTAATTCTTTGTAGAAGAGAAAGAGAGGAAGAGAGTCTAAGATGCCAGGTAGGGGTGGGATCACAGGGAACCTGATGATGAAAGAATTAAAAGAATGGAGAGTGAGCACACAGGTGTCTAGAGGAGACAGTTTCAGGCTGAGGAACTGTGACAGAGTAGAAGAAATGCAGAGCAAGGAATATAAAGAAAGTCAGAGAATGCATGAGCATGGGGACCATGTGAAGCCTTCACACCTTAAAGACTTGAACTTTTACTATGAAAGAAATGGAGAACCAAGGAATGGAGGATTTTGAGAGAGGAATAATCTCTGGCAGGTGTGTGAAAAGCACATAGACTGAGGTGGGAATTCAATATTCTAAAAGGCAGGTAGCAGTGTGTAAACAAAAGAAATAATAAAGAGAGATTTAAAAAGGAAAGGAAAGGAAGAGTGAGGGAAGCGAGTCCCTTTTTGCAGGGACTGACATGAACAGAGAGAAAGCGCACAATGTAATTCCACCTGGTGAACCAATGCCATGAGCAGTGACGAGGCTGTGAGTTTGGAAGGATTAGGTGGAAAGGTGTCTGGGCCTCTCTCGACTCCATCTGATAGAAGCAAAATGGCCCCAGAGAAGCTGGAGTCCTACTCTGAGCACATGGGCCTCCTTTCACTACCCAGCAAGGAAAGCAGGAGAGCTGCATGTCTGTGGGAGTTGGGACACTAAATAGATACACATTATGATGACAGTATAATGTGTATTATAAAACAGAAAGGACAGATCATATAATTATCCGATACTTTCCTCTTGTTCTGGTAACAAATGTCTTCATACAAAACCCACCTCCTCCCTGGTAGCCTGGGGAATGATCTGATCTGATACGAAGAGGAATAAATAAGGGAAAACACACACACGCGTGCGCGCGCACACACACCCCCTCCAACCTACTTATCATAGACACCACCCTACAGACTTCATATGGCTCCTTATAAACTCAGCCTATAGATCTTTATAGTTTCTTAGGCTAATTCTTTCCTCCATCTACAGGCAGAAATTTTCCTGGCCCCAAATATTTATGTACCCCACTTCCCCCTGAAGCCTTCTTCAGCGCTCTTGTTATTACCAAGATTCTTCTCCCCACTACCTGGCTGCAGTCTGACCCTTTCCAAACATACAAATATTCATTCAACAGATTTTTAAAGAGAAGCTTCAAGGTAAAGGGTTCTGTCCTCAGAGGTAGAAAATGGCTAGAAACACCCAAAAATGTCCCAGGGAAAACCAAAGGGCTGAGCTGCTCACTCCTGGGAGCTGCCTTCCTGTGGAGAAGTGGGGGAAGGGGGACTACAGCCTGGAGGGTGGCCCTGGCCCTGGACAAGTCCCTGGTCAGTGTCCTCTCGGGTGAAAGGAGGGGACAGACTAGCTGAGTCCAAGGACTTTGTAACTTCTCAAAGTCCTATAGCTGATGAATCTCCTAAAAATCATGCCGGGCCAACTCCACTTTCTCTGAAGGGTCATATTCTTTTCTTTCTTTTTCTTTTTTTTTCAGAGCTGAGCTGGTATTCTGAAGAGCGGTATTATAGAAAAACACTGCCGAAAACTGTGTTTTACGCTGAGGGAAACTAACAGCTTGCTGCTTTTTCTGTTACCTTTCTTAGAAGCAATGCCTCTAAGGAAACACAAGAACTGGCACCTGAGGCAGGACACCTGTGTGCTGTGACTTCACCAGCCAGAGTTGTTCAGGGAGTAGGTTCTCGGGTGTCACTGGGTTTGCTGGTTTGTTTTGCTTTGTTTGGGGGTTCCTGAAGGCACACGATGTCCACCAGATTGAGGGTACTCGGTGTGAATATACAACCAGCCATAGACCCTACACGATGGTGCGGTCAATTCTTAACCACATTCTGCTTCGTTGGAGCCTTTATGTTTGCTCCTTTTTCGACTATATCACAGGCCAAGGAAAGAGAGCCAGAAAAATAGGAACGCAGACCGAGTCCAATGAACGACTCTGGCTGCTTGGGCAAGGCTGCAATTTGGAAAATCTTGATCTGAAGGACCATGGCCTCATAAGGCTGAAGATGGCCAAGAATTGACTGCATTTTAGAAACGACAAAGACGAACGTGGGGGCCAGCAGAACCACCTCTGAATCCAACACACTCCCGTAAGCCCGTAAGGGAGGAGTCAGCGCGGTCGTGAAGCGATTAGAATGTCACTCCCTGACATGCTAAGGTCGAGTCTGACGCACAGGCAGCGCCGCGGCCCTAACAAGACGCACGAACTTGAAGGCTGGAGGGAGAAGACAGGCGAGCTTACCTGGGTCTTTGTGTCCTCCCAGTCTGTCTAGAATGTTGAAGGAAATGTCGAGGTACTCCCTCTGGATCGCACTGACTGCAATCTTCCTCTGCTTCCTCTGCCTGGGGACGATCTGAATCTTGAATTCGGATTCCTCGGCTCCCTCCTCTTCGGCCTTCCGGTCAGGATTCTGCTCTGGATCCGATTCTGCACTGGTGTCAGGCTTCTCGCTTTCCGCAGGCGTCTCGGTATCTTCAGGAACTTTCAGGAGGACTGTTTTTGTCCCTGAGCTTGGCCCCAGCCCACCAGACCTCTCCTCCTCGAGGCTGGGCTCAGGGCTGTCCTCCACCGACATCTCGGGGACGGCAAACGCCTTCTGGAGGAGGTCTCGCTTTTGCTTCAGCGTGAGCGGGCCAGCAGAGGCCAGCTCCTGCGACTCCCCCCGCTTGGCTGACTCTTCAGAGCCTGCGGGGCCTTCCGGAGCGAGGAGAGAGGAGTCCTTGTCGCCTGCTGACGGGTTAGTCCCTGGGTCCTTGGAAGAAAAGTCTTTGGAACAGTCCTCCACACTCACCTGCACGAGGGGCGTTGTGCTCAGGCTGAGGACAGAGGGGCGGCCGGGGGGAGCGGGAGAGCAGGCGGGGTTTTTACCCGAGGCACCGCCGTGTCCTGGGTCCACTGTGTCCTCTTCGTCACTCTCCACTATCCGGAGAGGTGGGAGAGGCTCAAACACAAGAGAGTCGCTGTCAGAGGTGGAGGGCACGGAGTGTTTGTCGGGCCCAGACGTGGAGTCCGAGGACAGATCGATCAGATCTAAATCCTCTTTCGGGGCGGCCTTGACCGGAGAGTCGACTGGGACCTCAAACGTCTCCATGCAGTTGAGCCTCACCTCTGGGATGACAGGCCTGCGCGGTTCTGGGAAACCTTCCCGCGCTGGGTTCTCAGGGGGCTCCGTATTGTCAGGTCTCGTGGCAGAATTCTGCCTGGGACGTCCGTGGTCACGCGGTCTCGGTATGACACACACGGTGGGGACAGGAGGGTTATCTGTGTCACACCGCTCTATGCAGGATTTCCTACGGTGCTCGTCTAACGTGAACAAGAGCGAGTCTGCGTTCCCTATATCAAGAGATTTTTGTTTAAAAGAGCGCAGCTTTTTTTTCTGAATGCTTTCTTCTCTCACACAGTGCAGAATGCTGTCTTGTAATGCACTCGTTTCTCTATATTCAGCCAGTTCTATTTCACCTAATTAAAACAGAAAAAGCTAGTACTATTTTACTTGGAGATGTCACCGTTTGTTTGTTTTTTTCCCCCTCATGGGTGGGCAGACCATTGACATTAAATCTTAATCACAATCCCAGTTCCACCAAAAGAGATCACTGACTTTCTGGCCAAGTTTGGGTTTGGGTTCAGGTTGGGTTGGGGTTGGGGTTGGGGTTGGGG